>CAUYSK010075457.1:0-30943 GCA_963575035.1 Avahi laniger
GACTTCATACCTCATACCAATTTGATTTCATCTGTCACAGACTTAAATGTAACACCCGAAACTGCAAAACTTCTAGAATAAAACATAGGAGAAAATCTTTATAACTTTGTGTCAGGCAAAGGTGTCTTATGCATGACAACAAAAGTTTGATTCATAAGAGAACACAATGATATATTGAACTTAATTATAACTAAAACTTCTGCTCTTTGAAAGGCCCTGTTAAGGGAATGGAAATATAGGCCACAGATAGAGAAAAAGACAAAATGGAAATGGCGGATCATACCAAGTATTGACAAAGATGTGGAAGAAGTATAACTTTTGAAAAGTTAAACACGAACCTGACCATGTGTCCTGGCCATTTGACTTCTAGGTATTTAACTGAGAGATGAAAGCATATACTCATACAAAGACTTGTACATAAAAGAACATAGCAGTTTTATTTGTAATACTAAACAACTGGGAACAATCAGAATGCCCATCAGCAGGTAACATATAAACAAATTGTGGTATATTCATATTACGGGACAACACTCAGCAATCAAAAGGAACACATTATTGATACTACAGCATAGTTAAATCTCAAAATATTTATGTTGAATGAAAGAAGCCAAATCATAAAAGAGTACATTCTTGGTGATTTAATACATTTTTTGTACAAAACAATAGGAACTGCAAACCAATCTATGGTGATAGAAGATTAGTTGTTTCCTGGAGACGGAAGAGATTGATGGTGGGAGGACTAGCAAGGGTACAGAGAAACTTCTGAGAGTGGCGAATATGAATATTAACACAGTCTCAATCTTGATTGTGTTGATGGCTTCATCAATTCACACACTTCCCAAAACATACTAAAGTATATCTTTTAAATGGGTGCAGCAACGCCTGTGTCAATTACATCCCCACAAAGCTGTTGAAAATGCAACTGTTTAACAGAGTCTTAAAGGAGGTCTTGCCTCAGGGGATGCTAAATAGTGTGGCCCAACAAAGGAGAACCTCTGGCTGGACCACACAGAATAAAAAGGAAATTTGGAAAAGCAGTGCACAGAGCTGGGGATTTTTGTGTGGCAAGACCTTAGAGTTGTAGAAGCAACAATGGGAGAGGTAGCCTCACTTTCAATCCACTGCTGATCTTTTTCTGAGGCCCTTCCTGGTGGTCCACATCTTTCAGCCTTTGGAATGCCTAGGAGAGGTGTCTAAATGTTGGGGAACTGTGGATTGAGGAACGATTAGCACATTTCATTACCCACCACCCAGTACTATGGAGAAGAACTACAAACAGCAATGAGCAAGATCAAGGATAATTAGGTAACAGAGAACTAGGGAGTGGATTGCCTGGGGATGCAAAACAAAAACAAATGAGCTCATTAATAGCATTCTGTCTCTTCATTTGTTAAATTTAGTTTATTTTTTCTTTTAGGTTTCTAACCTCCTAGGCAAAACTTGGCAAGTCCTCTGCAGTTCATCATTACATACAAGAGCAGCAGTTGGTTTTAGGTGTAAATGGTTTAGCATATTAAGGAAATACTTTGTTTCTACCAGTTTATGATAAGTTTATAGGAAATAAATATTAAAGTGTATCGCATAGCTAGGCCATATCTATGGAGATGATTTCTATTAATTCATTAATAAAGTAGACTTATTTTATGAGGTTTTAATATTCAGCCATCATTGCTTTACTGCTAGAACTATTTCTAGGAAATAGCAATTCTATATCTATTTCATGGAATATCATGGTAATTATGGCTGAAGTAAATTGGCTATAAAATATTAAGTTTTTTGTATCAATATCTTTAAAGAAAGTTAGCACTTTTTCTTTGCCATTTTTATTACCAGAATTAAACATGTGTTTTAAATGAATTGTGAAGCCTTCCATATCTTCTGTGTTCTGTTATAGTTTAGAGTATATACAAATGGATACTTACTTCATTGCTCTCATCCTCACAATACTTCAGGTTCTATAACTTTTGGGGGAAGACATATTTCTTAACTCATTTTTATAAATTTCTATGGTCATGGATTTTTAAAAATAGTACTCTTCTTCATGGAACAGTATTGAAAATGTCTATTTTTTAGAAATTATAAATTTGAAAATTTTTACAGTTTTACACATCGCTGCCTTTTTTGTGATCTTAATGCCTTTCTTAAATACTGATGTCTAGTATTTATATATTATATATATGTGTATATACATGTACACATATATGTATATATGATCGCCCTTCTTTCTTTCTTTTTCTTTTTTTATCTTTTTTTTTTCGAGACAGAGTCTTGCTCTGTTGCCCTGGCTAGAGTGCAGTGGTGTCATCATAGCTCACTGCAACCTCCAACTCCTAAGCTCAAGTGATCTTCCTGCCTCACTCTCATGTGTAGCTGAGACTACAAGTGTGTGCCACCATGCCCGGCTAATTTTTCTATGTTTAGTAAAGACAGGATCTCGCTCTTGTTCAGGTTGATCTTGAATTCCTAAGCTCAAGCAATCCTTCCATTTTGGCCTCCCAGAATGCTAAGGTTACAGGGGATACCCACGATGCCTAGCCCCTTCTTTCTTGATTTTGCTTTCCAGAACTTTACATATATTTACCATACTCTAAGAAGTGTTTATTAAATATACCTGATAACTTATTACTGATAAGTAATTTCTTATTACTTATTCAGTTTTTATCTCCTGATTTCTTATTACTGATTCAACTTTTTCCTGTTTGATCTTTATTAATTTGTATCTTCCCCTAAATATCTATTCTTCTACCATTTATATTACTAAGTATATTTAGTCTTTAAAATTTTTTTTCTTGTTGTATAATGAAAGGGTTTAAGGTCATTTCATTAATTCAGAGTGTAGTGTTAACTAAATTCCATAAATTCTGATGGGTACATTTTTGATCATTGATAATTTCCAAATAGATTTTATTGGGTGTTTTATTTTCTATTTTGACTTTATATATTTATTAAGGAGAACTCTATGGTTTTGTTTGTATATGTTGATTTAGGAGACTTTTAGAAATAATCCTAATTAATTTCTAATTTCATTACATTAATTTATTTTTACTTTGTAAGAAAAGTTGAGATTTTTTTATGTTGACCAACAGCCAAAAATTTTTTATACTGTAGGCTTTGGGTATGAAAAAGGTATTATTTATTTGTATGGCACAACTTTCAATGTATTAACTCTCCTAATGCTCTTATTTTAATTGTGAAATTTCTTGCTGCTTTTTTAAATTGATTTCTCAAAATCGAGAGCTGTGTGTTGATTTCATAAAGTATCCTTATGCTTTGATACATAATTTCATAATGGATCCTTACATTTTGACCCTTATCTTTTTTAGAGTGACTAGATTTTGTGTATGTGCATTGTTACTCTGTGTTATTTCGCATATAAAGTTTCAGGAATTTATATGTCCCTTGGGAAGAGTACCAGTTAAAACTACATATCGAAACATCTTGTAAAGAAAAATGCTCTTTACCTATATTTCATTAAATTTTATTTTAATTATGTGATTTTGACTTTTAAAAAATGCCCTAATATACTTTCCTACCATACTCTTTAATATCATTACTATTATTTTAAATGTGGATTTACTTTCTTTCAAGTTAAGTGGTGTCTCATAAAATAGTGTTATATATAATTCAATTAGATTTTATCATAATGATGATTTGAAATTATTTTATAGATAAATGATATATTTTTTATGTTATGATTGCATGCTTTCTATTTTTAAGCATTCTTTTTCTTTCTTTGTTGTATATTTTTACATATCACCTGTGTAATCTTTGTCTCATTTTTATTACTGTTTCAGAAGGTATATGCCCTCTTTTATATTCTTCAGAAAGGTGCCTTTTTTATTTTTAAAGGAATTTTTAAATTTCTGATTCCTCTAATTGTATCAACCAAAAATAAGGAAATATAATTATTTTATTCCCATTACCTGAGATAAGGAATTTAGCATTTCTTTACTCTTTCCTTCTTCAAAACTATCTTCTTACATTTGTTTTTAATCTAATTTTACTATATTATATAATTTTTATATTTTTTAATAAAAATGCTTTATTTTTATATTTCTCTTTGAGAATGTGTGGATTAACAGTACTTTTATTAGACTTTTCTCTATATCATTATATCATTACATATATCAATATGCCTTGTTATGTCATTAGATCATAGCATTTAAAATTACTTTCTGGGTGATGTGGAATTTTGTTTCACATTATTTTTGCACTTAGCCAGGATGTGACAAACTGTAGGAATGAATGATATTGTTTCAAATGTAATGTTTTGATCTAAATATTGAGTTTTTTCATCTCAGGGACATTTCTAATTTTCATCTGATTATCTCTCTGTTTAAATTCCTTTGTCGATTTTTCACTACCATATTTATCCTTATTTGGCTTTCTTTCACTTTCCCCTTTATCTATCTTGTAGTTTTTCAATATTTCCTACATTTTTCTGGTTCCTTTCCAATTCAAGCAATTATTTAAAAAATTTTTTTCTGTGCTACTTTACTTTTCAACAGACTGTTCTGCTATTTAATGCCTTTAATCTAGAATTTTTCTCTTCAATTTGAATATTAAATTATTTCTTGACTTCTTTCTCTCTCTGTCTCTTTCTCTCTGATCCTCTCTTCTATTTGCTCATCCTGTTGCTTTTTTATACCAACCTACTTTCTAGTTTTGATATTCTGTCCTGTTTAAGAAAGATCAGATTCAGTCCTACCTTATCACATGAAAGCAAATTAATCATTTTGTGAACTGTTGCACTGGTCCTTTTCAAGGTTTTTAATAGGTTTGCTTTTTTGTTCTTTTTCTTTGTTCTGTAATTTTCCCTTATCAGACTCACATTTTGTTCTTCCCGAAATAAGAGAAAATTGATTCAGATACAGTGTTTGCAAAGACATGGGGGACGGGAATATCATGTCCAGCAATGAGGTGGTGGAATTACTTTCTCAGATATTCAGCAACTCTAGAAGTTGAGTTGAGATATTGACAGGCTCTGTCAGTTGTCTTACATTTTTGTTGAGACAAGAGTGTCAGTCGATGTCCCTGGGTAGAGTACAGTGATGATAAGCTCACCACAAGCTCCAAGTCCTGGGCTGTGAGCCATCCTTCTGCCTCAGCCTCCCCAGTAGCTGGGACTACAGGCACGTGCCACAACGCCTGGCGGGTTATGCAGTTTTGTGTATTTTTTTTTATTTGTTAGAGATGGGTCTCACTGTGCTCAGACTGGTGTCGAACCCCTGAGCTGCAGCTATACAGCTATCCTCCTGCCTCGGCCTCCCAAAAAGCTAGGATTACAGGCGTGAGCCACAGCGCCTGGCAGAGATGCTGACAGGCTCAATTCAAACTTCAGCAGGTTTTTACCCAGTGGCCCTTTACTCTAATGAAGGACCGTCTTCCCGTATCTAGACTGCTTGGCTGGCTTGTACCTTGCAGCAAGATTGGACAGGAAGAGAATAATCTCCATCGTGAACGTAATAAAATAAAATCTCCACGTTTGCATAATAACAAAAATATCAAATTTTGCTAAGGACTTTTCTTCTGTGGACTACATCTTCTAAGACAGGAAAATATACAAGGATGGACTGTATTTGAGTAGGGAGAAAAAGATAGCATACTCAATTTTTTGTTTTCAAAATTCATTAGTTAATATACTGTTAACTTGTATTAGAACAACTATGATCCCTATTTGTTTTTGATGAAACTGTTTTACTGAGTTGGAAGAAAATGAATATTCCAATCAATGTGAAACAATAGCTAATTTAAGTAGTCTTTATGGCTTAATTTTAGAAGTATAGATAAAGAATAATCATTGAACATTTGTTGTATGTCTAAAAGGCATGATAGAGGTTTTAAATTTGTTTTTTTAACCATCTTCTCTCTTTTCAAGAGGTATATGAGAGAAGATTGCAATCTTCATTTTTGTTAAGTGCCTCCAGGTTATCTTCTTCAACAAATCTGTTACACTCTTGATATGAAAATCTCTTTGATTCCCTTTCTCTTCTTGATAACATGTAAACTCCTATACTCTTTATACTCTGATTCAGAGCCTGTTCTGTGGAATCTCCATTACATCTTTTTTTTTTTTTTTTGCTCTAAGACCACACTGGTCCATTCAGTCACGTAATATTTTTCTTCTATCTCTGGGTCTAAAGATCAGAGTTTGTTTCCTTTCCATGCAGTTTTTTTCCTCTCCATGTAAATCGTTACATTTTACCCAATTTTATCTACCTGGAAAATTACCATCATTTAAGATCCAGTTCAAATTTTATCTTCAATTCTCCAAGTGACTGTGCAGTACCCTTTTATGTTTTGCCCAAGGCTTACTTGATCTCTTTGTCTCTCTTCTCAGTTATATTACAGGACTTACTTTAAAAAAAAATCTTTCATTTATACATTATTCTCTGCATTTGAATTTGAGCTCCATGGAGTAAAAAACTATATTGTATTAATCTTTCATATTCAGGAGTCTAGTAAATTATCTGGCACATGGAAGGTTGTCAAAAATAAATTTTAAATATAAACATGGTTTCAAGATCATTTTAATATTTCAAATAATTCATTGAACAGTAACCACTTCTGGAACTTATCACAATTCTACTTAAGATATGATTCATTGAGCACTTTTATAACCTGAGTTTTCCTAGTATTTCTTCAAAGATTCAACACCTACATATTCCTTGGTGCTATTTGTTGATAAACATGCTATTAACTTCTGTTTGTGCTTGCGTAAACTTGGGTTACAGTAATTAAATTCAGTGATTGCAAGATTGTTCTTTATTAGCTGTTATAAAACAACAAAAGGAATGTGAGTTTATCATTACAAAAGAAAAAAAACAGAAGATCTTGTATTTTTAACTTTTAAGCATTTGTATATAATCAAATAAAAATAATTTTAAAATTATGATTTTATTTTCTTGTGTCAAAATCACTTTTGTGGATTTTTAAAATGTGCTTTTATTTAGTGTACTAGTAACTGTAAACTTATTCTATTATAATTAATAACGTTTCAGCTCTGAGAAGTGCCCTTGAACTTGAGGAAATCCTTGACAGATAAACTATAAAATCAGATAAAAAAGGAAAGGAAAGTTCCCATACTATAACTAATCTTGAATTTATGGGCACCCCTCTGCAGTTTCAAATCTGGCTCAAAATTATAGTCATCCCTTCAAATACAGACAACTAACCTTGCAAAAGTATGTGAATAATTTCATGATCCAGTACACTCTAAATCACCACAAAAGGCCAGATAAAGCAGTGGTCCCCAACCTTTTTAGACCAGGGACCAGTTTCATGGAACACAATTTTTCCACAAACCGGCGGGGGTTGGGGAGTGATGGTTTTGGGATGATTCAAGCGCATTACATTTATGGTATACTTTATTTCTATTATTATTACATTGTCACTTGCCACTCACTGATAGGGTTTTGCTATGAGTCTGCAAACAATTGATGTACTATGGTCTCTGTGTAATTGAACCCGCTAATGATAATCTATATTTGCAGCTGCTCCCCAGCTCTAGCATCACCATCTCAGATCATCAGGCATTGGGATCTCATATGGAGGACACAACCTACATCCCCTGCATGCACAGTTTACAGTAGGGTTCGCACTCCTATGAGAATCTAATGCCACCACTGATCTGACAGGAGGCGGAGCTCAGGCGGTGATGTGAGTGATGGGGAGTGGCTGTAAATACAGATGAAACTTTGCTGGCTCATCTGCGGCTCAGCTCCTGCTGTGCAGCTGGGTTCCTAACAGGCCACGGACCAGTACCAGTCTGCGATCCAGGATTTGGGGACCACAGAGATAAAGGGTATTACAGAAAAAGTTAAAAAAAAGGGTATATTGAATATATGAGAAACATTAGCCTAGATTTTTTAAAACAGCTCAAGTTTACCCAAGAAATCACCTGTTGCTAGCTCAAGGGCTTATTTACCCAGTGGCCAAAAACCCTGACTTTCTGTGTCAAACATACATACTGCCTGCCTGTGAATGATACCACTTATTTCTTGACCTGTATGTGTCTAGACATCCTAAAAGATAATTACCATTCCAGCTATACTTAAATGAACAGCTTTCTATACTAACCAAAATTGATCTGAGTAAAATTTAATGGTAGATAAAGCTGAGTTTTTTTTAACACTAATCCCTCAACATTTTCTTAATCCACATTCATTCAGACTTCAATTCACACGCAAGGGCATCTTTGTTCTCTAGCTGTCCAGATCTACCCAGCAAAGGGGAAATTCCACTCAAAGTCCTCTTCCCAGGATTTTGTCACCTTATGTGCTATACTTAACTGTCTATAAATAAAACAATACTTATGTGGTTGTTTAAATTTCCATTTAAGGTGAAGAACTCACTTATCATATATAAATTGTTAGAAGATATATATGTATTGTAACTTAGAACCTCATAGCATTTAACCAAATAATGTGGAGTTATACAATAGATTAAAAAATATTGGGGGATACACACAAGTTTTATTATTCTTCAGTTAATAGTTTATCTATTAAATGAAATAATTCTATTAATACATAAATGAGTTAATAAAATTTTAGAACATGCTTTTGATAATAATTACCACAGTTATTTGCATTAAAATTACAGATGAAGAAAATATATTTTACTATGTAATCTTATGTCTAAAAATGTACCAATATTTATATTATGTAATGATTTTAAACTTCTTTTAAATTTGTCTTATAATTGTTTTCTTCCTATCTGAATCAAGACCTTTCTGGAATTTGTGTCAAGTTTTATTTTCTAGTGAATAGAAAATAAAGAAAATAACTTTCCAAAAAGAAAGAAAGTTAATCACAGGTCCCAATGTGTGTGTGTGTGTGTGTGTGTGTGTGTGTGTGTGTGTGTTAATATTTCTATAGATGTTTTTGTGTTCAAAAGTGCATGTTTTTTTATGATAATTTATATTTTATTTTTTTCTTTCTCTGGCTTTTCATTTATTTCCTGAAGTCTCAAAAATCTCATGTAGAGTATTCGATTTACAAACCAATGTCTTGTAGGAAATCAAATGAGAAATAAATGTTCCTCTTGTTCTGTCACAGTTGGAAAAAAGATTGGTGAAATTATATTGGAGAAAAGCACCAGCAACTTCAAATTAGTGAGAACCATCTATGGTCTTCATAACATTGCTTCCTTGAGTCATTACCTTCTTTTTTTAAAAGTCACTAATTCAGGCTCAGGACAAGTTAGCCATCTTTTAATCTGAACATATAACATTTGATTTGAAATTTTAGAACATTTTTATTATTTTCATACAGCTGGTTAGAAATCAGAGTTGTACACTATTTTACATTGTAAAAATTGCAACAGAACTTCAAAGCAATCCATGCCTGCTGAGAGAACTAGTGTATTTTATGGTTAGTGTTAGGTCCCAAAATAACTAGAATTTTTTTAAAAAACCCAAAAAACATAATCTCTGCCCTCTTTTTATATTAGTCTGTATTCATGTGAAATAAGTTAACTTAAAGCAGTTGCCTTTGTCCTTTTGATAATCATACCGTTTGGAAAAGGAACTTTGTGTTTTGTGTGTCCATAGATAGAAACTGACAAAGGATGTCTGAGACAAACCCTATATACATCCATAAAGAATCTCATAATCTCAAATTAAGAAACAAAGAACACGGAAGAGGAAATAAAGAGTGGCTTAGTACCCAAGAAGATGTTGAATGACAGAATTTCTGCCCTTGGAATTTTTCCCCTGTCTTTACCTAGAACCTAGAAGACAAGTAGGCTCCAAAAGCTAATTAATCACCATTTTTGGACTAGTTTAATTGTATGAAGCCTCTACATTTGAGTTTCTAGTCAAAGGCAGAGTCCACTTGCTCTAGTCTGCTCATTCTGCAATGTGCAAAAAGGAGAGAGACTGATAGAGTGCCTTACTAAAGCCAGATATTATTCACTGTGAAGAAAGGAGATTCTGAAACTGAATTATTACATTTTAATTGTTACATTTAAATATGGCTCTGCCATCTCCTAGATCTGTGATCCTAAGAAAGTTGCTTTACTTCTCTGAGCCTCAATTTTCTCTTCTGTGAAATGAAGATGGTAATAGACCCTGCCTCACAGAGATATAACAAGAATTCCATGAACTAACACACATGACAGTTTAAAACGGGACTTGACATAGGAAATGTGTTCAGTAAGATTAGTTAATATTCATGATGCTTTTTTCTGATAGGAGCCTTTGAGCCTAGTAGTATTCAGATGAATACTCCTAGTGGAAGGATTGGGAATCTCTCGGTAGAAATGGGCAGAGATATGGCAGATCCTGCATTTTCACATAGCTCATGTTGGGAAAATTTTACA
The DNA here is from genome assembly GCA_963575035.1 of Avahi laniger. Taxonomy (NCBI): domain Eukaryota; kingdom Metazoa; phylum Chordata; class Mammalia; order Primates; family Indriidae; genus Avahi; species Avahi laniger. Next base: position 10,321 of record CAUYSK010075457.1, read on the forward strand.
TCAATTCAAGGCTCTTTCAGATGTGGTACTTTGGGATGTGTCGAGTGATTCAGTTACCCTCTGTTGCCTTTGGATGTAGCATTCAACTGCGCAAATAAAAAGAAAAAACAAAAATCTGGACAAGAGCTATTGAAATCTCTCTCTCTCTCTCTCTCTCTCTCTCTCTCTCTCTCTCTCTCTCTCACACACACACACACACACACACACACACACACCCCTAAAACAGCTACATATAGCAAGTTTACATTGAGTTTCAGTGTTGGGCAGTGATGCTGAATGACTCATATGTTTTTGTTTTCTTAATATTGTGAGTTTTTATGCCTGCACTTTCTTTTTACCCCCTGCTTCTGGTAGTGCTTAATGTGCCTGCTTTATTAATAGTGGCATTATGAAGTAGGCAGAAAGGATTCTATCTAGGAATTGAAATGATACATTAATTGATTTTTTGAGCCCGCTTGCCTTCACAATGGTGGGTTGAAGAAGTGTCTGGTGGTGTGCGCTCAAATTAACCCTGGGTAATGCAGTTGCTAATTTTCCATGGTCTGGGCTCTCCTCTCTTTGCATTGCTAACATATTAAAATAGGAGAAATAAACTATTCTTTTGGGAAAACAAGACAAGAATTAGCACAAAACATCTCTAAGGAAGAGTGAATGTCTATTGAATCAGCTGAAAATACTCTGCAGCCAGACAATGGTGTTGGAGATATTTTTCAAGAGCTCTGCTTGTTTTCTCTTCTGTGGCTCCTTATACTTAATAATCTTCTTTTTAAGGTAGAAATCTACAAACATCAACTTCAATGATGAGGCGGGATCCGCTGAGGTTGATAATAGAAGGCAACATATTTTAATGGAGGGAGCAAGGGCTGAGTTATATACCATCTCTCCCTTACATCAAATCCCAATGCTGCCAGGGCTGGTTGGGTGTTCTTGCTCTGTGAAGTTCTCTTTCCTCATCTGGAGGATGGTAATATCACTAGCATATGCCAAATTAGGATAGATGTAAGGGTGAATTAAGATCCTAGATGGGAACACCTGGAGTCATATTTAAATATTTTTCCCTAGACAGTCTTTTCCTATAGAAATGTTACTTAAATATCAGGTAGGTTATAGCCTTTGTGAGAAAATGAAAATGTGCAGCCATTCCAAAGGAGTCTGATGAGCCACAGATGAGAGAGAGAGAGAGAGAGAGAGAGAGAGAGAGAGAGAGAGAGAGAGAGAAGAGAGAGAGAGAGACAGAGAGAAAACTGACAAAATAACACAAAAAATTGGCAGGTTTCCTCCCTTAACCCTGAGACCCATTGTGGCTCAGGATGACTTACAGGGCAGTAACACACTGTGTACTCTCCACAGGTCACATTGCTTTCCCATTGAAAGTCACCTGTCAGTTAGTTATCTTTATTTGGGAGTCTGGAGAGATTAGCATCCTGCTAAGGTGAACACTGTCCAGTAAACCCCAAGGACTTGCTTTTAAAACCTCCAGAGTTTTTACAAAGTGGACTGCCTGTTTGATCTTTTTTTGTCAGATGTACTTTGTTAACAGAAAAATATTCATTTCTGGAGTATCAGACTTCCGATACGGTTTTATAATGGATGTTGCAGAGCCCATTAAGAGACTTTTTCACATTTCCTTTCATATAAAAAATCAGACATTAACATTAATGAAAAGGTCAACAAAGAAACTAAATTGCTTAAGAAACAGAAAAGTCATATAAAAGTACTGAATTACATAAAGATCCTTCCCCATACAGGATAAATCAAGACTAGCATTTTTTTTTCTTTTTAAAAAAGATGAAAACTGTAATCTCATCTGTGGCAATTACAGCAGACACCATCTTCACATCAGAAACCACTTACAAGGCTGTAGAAGTAAATGCTTCTGAAATGACACAGATGAATAGAACTTTATTTTTTCTAATTGAATATCTGGGAAACCCAGATAGTTTTCCAGAGAAGGTGTTAGCGTGTATATACCAGTGTTTGTGTTCAGAAGAATACTTCTCAATCAATGAGAATCTGGGGAAGATGTTAAAGTAGCTCAGCACTGAACTAAGGCTCTGTGAAAACAAAGTTCCTCTCCTTAAGGAATCCAGAAAAAAAATGAAATATTGAAAACACTAACTGCTGATCTAGGACACTGTCTGTTTAGATATAAAAAATTCTCTAAATAATCTGTGAGAACTCTAATAATTTAAAAAAGAGAATGAGGAGTAGGACATGGATATTGGTTATGGAATTCCATTTTGAAAATTGTGAAACCCAAGGTGTGTCTTAAATGATAAATACTATTTGTATGAATATAGAGATACCATTGTAACTTAAAAATAACATTTTTATATTAGGCCACATTTTGTATTAACAATAAAAAAGATAATTTTCTATGAGTAAAGTTTAAATCATGTGTCCCCATTGCAAACCTTGTACCTCTGTACAAGTCCTAATCAATTTTGATAATATGTAAGATAGGAAAGAAACTAGAGGGGAAGAGAAATATTGAGGAGGCAGAAAGTAATAGCAGGGACCACAGTAGCTTTAGATTTTGTAAAAACTGGATTTTAATTTAATCAGTGTTGTAATTTATCATCTGTGTAATCTGTAAGAAGATGCTGAACATCTTTGAGCCTGATTCCCTTATTCATAAAATGGAATTAGTAATATCTGCCTCATCTGGTTGTTCAAAGAGTACTAAATATTAAATATATTTTCAAATACTATATGGCAATGATGGATATGCATATCAAAATAAATCATCTCTTAAAAAGGAAGATGAAGGAAACATAACTTATCCAATTGTATTTATGGCAGAGTTTGAAGTAAAGGTTCAACTATGCAAAATAAAGCCATAAACTTGACAAATCTCATGATAGACTTTCTTTTAGTCAGAATGTGAATATTTCTCACTCAGAAATTCATTGTTTTTGCCATGAAACTGTCCATCCATTATATCGCTCACAATTTTTCAGATGCATCTTACTAGGTACATACTATTACTTTCTGTGATGGCTCTTGATTTTCTAATTGCACACCATTTTAATAGTTGCATTAAGTGATCTACACTCTATCTTCTTCTCTCTCTTTTGCCTTCTTGCTCTTTATCCTACCCCTCCTTTTTCTCTATCTCTGGAGAAGGGCACTGGAAGGCCCAGAGAACTATTCCTCCAGAAGTTGGCATTTATCATCCTTTTTTCATATTTGTGGCATAAAAACCACACACACACATGGACTCACACATATATCCTTTCAAAATTTATTATTCCACATATTTCTGCATTTACTTTTGCTTTTTTTTTCAATGCTATCCTTCAGAAATGAATACTTTTGCTTTTTAAAAAAGTAGCATTTTAGAAGAGAAATTAATAATGTATTCCTCAGGGAAAAAGAAAAAGAATCATTTGTAAATTCACTCCATGAAGAAAACCATCATTCACTTATTTTTTTGGTAAAGCATACTTCAGTAAAATATTCATTTAGACTAATAATTTTTAAAACTTGGACCCCTACTATAAATAATATCGATAACTGGGTTTACATGAAAATTGTTTGATGTCATGAAACATTCTATTGCAACATTATTTGGAGACTGCATTATATACCATTATAAAGATTTTCCAAAACAAATTTGACTTTGAGTATAATTTTAACTACAATTCATAGTTTCTAATTTTTTCATTATATCCTAAGAATTTTCTAAATAATGCTTTTGGATTTTCTTTTTGATGTAAGAGAATACTTACTTTCATATTTCTAAGATTTTTTACTACTGAAATTAATTTATGGCTTTTGGTGCATTGTGGTCAGATAATTTGACCTATATATTTACTAGTTTGAATTTTTTGTGTTTACTTTTCATTTATAATTATGATTAAATTTTCTAAATACTCTATGAGAACATATAAGAAGTGTACCCTTTTTATTGTACATATTTCAACACATAGTTCTAAAACCCTGTTGGTTATATTATTCAATTTTTTGATCATTTTCTTTATGTTTTTACAACTTTGATATATCAAGTGCTGCGAAAGATATATTCAAATTTTGCTCCATCCCTTCAAAAAAGTGGAAAAATTAAAAATGTAGATGAAAGATAATAAGTTTTTTAGTCTCGCACATATGTACCAAGTTTCTTCTCATTGAGAAATAGAATATCAGCTCCATTGAGCTGATTAACTACTTTAGGAAAAAAGAGATAACTATTCACATAAGGTAACAGAAATAATAATTTTATGAATAAGTGAACATACGGAAATAAATTATTAGAAATAAATAAAGGAAATAAACTAGAAATATAAAAGTAGATGTTTACACAAGCATGATTGGAAGAACAGTACTAGAGGCATAGCTTAAAAAGACAATTAAGAAAGAGACTTCTCTTTGGCATTCAGAGTCCCTTAATAAACTCAAGTGTTTCACGAGTTTTTTAAATATCTGTAAGCAAAATTTTCTGATCACTATCTCTTTCTGAGAGAAGAGTCCATCACTTTTATTAAATTATTCAATGTGTTTGCATTAGAAAAGGTCAGTATTGATCAATGGAGGAATATAAAAGTTAATTTTTTCTTTGCATGATAAAACCTTAAACAAAATTATAAAAAAAGAGATAATATGTAGAATTCTATGATGGAAATATGGGAAATATAGGAAATATAGGAAAATTAGACCTATGGACAAATTACTCAGTAATAAAATATAATATAACTTAAATAAAAATGAACAAAGAATGTGAACAAGCAAACTGAGGAAAAAAAAGAAATATATATTGGCAATATATTAAGAAATACCTAAATTCACACATAAATGAAAGGCATGCAAATTATACATTAAATACACTAAAAATTAATTTCTTTCTGTTTTTTGTCGGTTTAATAAATATTTTAAACTCCAGTATTGGTAAGCGCATGGAATAGTGGAAATTTTCATATGTTCATGAGAGAACATGCTAACCTTTCTAAAAGACGATTTAGAACTATAAAATTATATATTGGAATAATTTACCTAAAGGAATAATAGACATTCATCTTTTCCTTATCTGTTGAAAATATTCTACAAATAGAAAAAAATTATTTATGAGATTGCTGTATACTCCTTAAATAAAATACTATGTGTTCTTTTAAAATAGATGGTATATTTGTAAGCGGTAGTTTAGCTGTTGCTTGTTATGATAGCATCTTGTGAAATCTTGCCACATACAATGGCTATAAAAATGGTGCAGGATATGTGTACAAGTTTAAAAGTCTGAAGTATTTTTTTCCCAAAAGGAAGAATGTGGCCATAAATCTAAGACAAATTGATTTCTTATGAATGAGTTGTAAAACCAATACCACCTGTGCTTCTTTATAAGTGTGAATTGCAGTTGCTTCCTCTGCAAAACACAATCGATGTATCAAAAGAAAGAACAATTTTCCCATCTTTTACCCATTTTGGAAGAAAATTTTTTCCCCTCAACATATATTTTCTCTCTTGGTCAAAAGTTTTTCTAGATATCCGTATGTCTAAGTTTTTTTAAAAATAGTTGTCCATATGATAGTGACTCTCCACCCCTCACAGAAACTTACTTCACAAAGTGAAGTTTGAACTTGTGGATAGCATATGAATGAGCAAAGTTTTACATTATCATGCTGTGATGCTGCCTGGCAGCCAACAGCTTAGTTGGGAAAGCATTAGATATATTCATATTACAAAGGTATGTGCAGATTATTTGAAAATTTTATCATAATATGCCTTTATTATTTTATAAAGAGTGCGGTACGAAAGAATTGCTGATCTCACAAACAACTTAACTTGAATCAAAGGTGATCACAGTTCTCTGCTGAGAACAACTAATTTTGATTCCCAATCAAAAACATATCGAATTTAAAGGTATCAAATATGGATTGATTATAAAGTAAAAAAGAAAAACAGGGTAATGATGGGTTTATAATATTCTTTTAGCAATTTAGTACCAGAATTCCGATAACATATATTTGAATTTTGATGATTCTATTATTTTGATTTAATTTTGACACTTTTTGTCCTAAACTGTATCTAACTATCATACTGATGCTACCCCAACCTTAGTCTTGACATTACTGTAGCCACTTCTATTGAGAAGTTTCCAATGAAATAGGCTTCTGTGGCTATTTTATATACAATAAATCATCTAGGAACTGGCAGTTTGGCTTAGTCAGAAAGCCATATATATGTCTAAGTCGAAACAGGAAAAAACGGGACTGACAATTTTATTTTAAAGAAATCTTACTTATATAAATAGTGGCAACACCAGACAAATACCTCAAAATCTACTAAATATATTGTTTTTATCTATTTCTCAGTGTTACCTCCCTCTTTTGTGCTTTCTCTTTCTTCTTCTCTCTTTTCCTCTTCCCCTCCCTCATTCCTGTCCTTTATGTTAGACTATTCCTCCATACATGTTAATTTTTAAGAGGTTTTCTTCTGATTTTCTTCTCTAAAAATAGAACAAAAAAGCTCGTAAACACTTTGAATTCCATGGTTAATTTTTTTTCTCTATCACTGACTCAGAAATTACCAAAAAGCATATTTCTGTTTTAGTGTAAAAATCAGTAAGGAATAATACTAAGATAAGAACAAAGCTCACATCCCCCTGGCTCACATTCTAAGCAAGCAAATAACTAAGAACAGTTTCTGAATTGCCAGAACTAACTGAGTAAACAGTTATTTGTAAGAATGACGTACAAGCAGGCTTGGCTCGACTGCTGCAGGGCTTCGAATTCCACCTGCCAAAGAAAATGGAGAAAACGCACAATAGAAGGAAATCTCTGTTTCATTTCTTTATTAGTGTCACATACTCTGGTGCCAATAAAGCTGTCAAGCAGATGTTTCAGCTTAAATACCCTTGGCAGTAACTTTATTGAAAATCAACACAAATCATGGTCAACTATCAGTTCTTACTCCCCAAAGAAACAATTAAGTCAAAGTGACAGCTCAGAAGGCCTCATGAGGCGGAAACCAAAGCTCCAGGTCTGTGAGTAGAAGGTGTTTTGTGTCACAGTTGTCAAGCAGCAACCGGGTCAATGGTCCATTCTTTATTTGATTTCACTTGTGCGCCAGTCCAACTCATTTCAGAAAGAACAGGAAAAAAAAGGCTAATAGAGCTATCAGGTGAGCACTGTGCATAAAATCCATCCCATTAGCCTGAAGGAAAAGCAAAACTCTTGTGTCTGAATGATGCTAATTTGTGTGTATGTCTTTGATTTCACATGGCTTCTTACTATAACAATAAGCTTATTTGTCCTAAAACTACCTCCTGTGATTTTCTTGATAAATATTTGTTTTAAATATCAGAAGAATGATTAATATTGCATAATGGTTATTCATTATTTTAATAATATGTCATAATATTTAAAGCCATTTTCAATTTGCTTTTGTATTCATTATCCTCCTAGATTCCTTTGACAATAGAAAAGCAGGATTTGCATATATGTATGTAATAATGCCACTTAAAGAGCAGGAAAAGGTACTGAGATAGGAGTAAATTCCATATTTTCTCACTCTAGTTCTTCAATCTGCAATCTACTCTAGGCTGCTTTCAAATTTAATCTTTGCCTATATCTATTTAGTGTTTTAATTTTGGAATAATAAGAAATCTTCATATCACAATTAGTTTAATAACAAGTGATATGGGCTTGCTGTGAGCAAAAGATGATAAATTCAGCTTAGAAGTATGTATACCTGAAACTGACTTGTTTAATTCATTCATTTACTCCTTCCTTCATTTCATTCACCAGCCCTGTAGTTATCTACCAACTTCATCTTCAGCAGCATTGAAATTGTCAGGAACCCAAACACACCGTCTGGTTTCACATCTTAGCACTGACAATTATAATCATATGACCTTAAGCAAGTGTTGACTTCCTTGTTATAAGCTTCTTTATATGTAAGATGCATGCAATAGCCCTATGACATTGAAATGTGGGGAAGATTAATTGTTGTAATAATGTGTTATTACTACTGGGCACCTGCTATATTATTGGCTCAGGTTTAAGCACTGGAGATAAATTAGTGAGGAAAACAGACAAGGCTCTGCTTTTATAAAATCCTCTACATGTTAGAAAAGACTATAATAATCACAAAATGAACAAACGCAATTGAATCTCATTCATTGTAGTTATGTTCTTTAAAGTCATCATGAACACTGAATTAGCACATACTAACACGTTGGTCTTAGGGGAAATACAGAGTAAATTCCCGTGAGTCCCTCATCATAAGGTTTTTGTCAATCGATCAATACATAACCTTGTAGTATGGGTGTTTTCTTTTATAAACAGCTTATTTAATATATGTTCTTGATTCACTAACATTGAACTTACAGCCAACAGCACTATAACTCATACCTGAATGAAGCTCATGTAACACAAATATTTTCTCTGTAAGGCACATTATAGCCTTCTTATACTTAAGAATACCAGACAGCACTTCAGCACTACACTTGGGGACCATTTTAAACAGAAAAATCACCAAAAGAAAAGCACAAAATATTGCAAAAAAATATGATACAAAATAGATGGGAAGAGTACACTTGTTTACAATAAGAGAGCTGACATAAGACAGAGAGTTGTCTTGCTAGACTCTCAGCTGGAAATGTGCTTTTCAGGTGATGCAAATTTTTCACATTTCTGCACATGTTTATGAATGACCACAAGACCACCATGAGGATTATATTTGGGGTTACAAATATATTTAGTGAGCAGGCAATTGTGTGAATACAGAATTTACAAAGACTGTAGATGTTTCTGTGTTTCTAAAACATATCTGGTAGCAAAAAGCATTATTGGAAAAAGTAAGTCAGAGTAAAGGAGCTAAAGAATGCTACTGCTGGTGATGGAGTGTGTGTTATGTCTATAGTAGTCATCAAAGACCTCTCTGGTAAGCTGATGTTTGAACAAAGACCTCAAGTTAAGAAAGGTGCCGATTGGATATCTATGAGAAATGATTTCTAATCAAGGGCAAATGACTCGAGATAATATCATAATGGGCTTGTTTGAGGGTCAGTGAAGAGGTCAGCATGCTAAAGAGGAGTGAGGTGGGGGATGTGGAGGAGAGGGGGCTGAAGAGTTTGCAAGGGGACAGGCCATGTGAGGCAGTAGAGAGGGCAATGGTTAATCAGGCAAGAAGGGGTGTGAGAAAATGAGTGACATGATCAGGATCATTTTGCTTTTGTGGAGAATAGATGGGAGAGTGCTAAGGATTGAACTATCCATTTAGGAGGCTATTAAAATTCCAGAGTTCATTTTAATAGTTTGGCTGAGAGGTGATGATCCTTTGGGCCAAGATGGTCAAAAGTGGTCGGATTTGGGATTTATTTGGAAAATAAAGTTGATAGGATTTGCAGATGTTATATAAGGCATAGAAATAGAGGAGTTTATGATAACTCCGTGATGACTTTCTGAGCAGCAAGAAGAATGGAATTGCTTTCAACAGAAGAGGGAACTATATAATAACTGATTTTGGAGACAGGGATAATCAGGAATCTGGTTTTGTGTACGTCAAAATTTCAGATTCACATTTGAAACGTAAATGTCAAGTCTGTAGTAGCCACATGCATTTGGAGTCCAGGGGAAAGGTCTGGACTGGCCATAGACATAGATACATACACATAGATATAGTTGTATAGATATCAGGAGTCAGCAACATATGGAAAGTATTTAAAGCCAAGTGATTAGAGAGGATCACCAAGCAAGAAGTATTAAGAGAGAAGAGAAGAGATTCTGAGTGAGTCTTGCATATTAAATCACTGATGATTTCTGATCTTAATAAGTGGTTATACCTACTTTATTGGTACTAATTGAATCCCACAAAATTTCCTATGATCTTTGAAACAATTAGCATGATTGTGTTCTATCCTAATCCATATTATCTTAATGGAGAGGCAAAATTGTGTATTTAAAAAATACCAGGTTCTATTTCAAAGACTACAGAGTGTGATTTTGTGTTCTGTAGATACAAAAGCAAAATCTTAAGACAAACATATCATAAAAAACTCCAACGAAGTGTTAATTCTGATCAGAATCCACCCTATGATGCTAGGGTACATTTTTATGGGCTGTCAACAACCAAAGATTGTGATTGTACCCTAAACATCCTTACATTACTTGATACAACACCCCTTGGATCTATCTAATGTCTGCTCAACTGATTCACCTGTCTGCTTAATGTGGCTTCATTGGACAGAAAACCAAATGCTTTTTTGTAGGTTAGTATTTCAGTTGTTCTAAAAATGCATTCTTATGTCTTCCCTTTCAAAAGCATTTTATGCTTTCAAACACTTATTTGGTCTCTGTTTTATGTAATTTTCAACATATTTGGCATCAACTTGGTATGCCTTCCAAAATTCTTACGTCCATCCATCTGCTTGTCCATATGCCAACAACCAGGATATATGGCTTTTAATCCTTAGTTCTTAAGGGAAAAGTTGGACTACTTGGAAAGAAATATTCTACCTTGTTGTTATAGGATGTGATCATGAATGGTATGTACAACTTACTTGCCTAGCATTATGCATTTTAAAGATGTTTCTGCCTACAGTCTAAATATGAAGGTTGTCCAGAAAGTATCCAGCCATTGTGAATACTATGTTTCATATTACATGGATGGATTCTTTCCGTACGGCCCTTGGATATTTCCCCGTTTTTCTGTTCTGCATCAGTCCTAAGAAATTATGCTTTATGGAGCTAATATAAATCCTAAGTAACTCTCAATTCTTACTCTCTCTGACCCAAGCATGCCTTTCAAAGCAGTTTATAATATTACCTTTCCAAGAATATAAATTCATTGTGATTAACTGAACTTTTATAAATAAGAAACCTTTGTTTTAATCAACTATGATATTAAACTAATCATCACTTGAAAATGGAGACAATTGTATCTGCCTTATCTACCCTCAAGAGTTGTATAAAAATGTCATAAAGAGTATAAAGAGCCATAGAAAAAGAAGGGTGTCCTTGAATACGTATAAATTATAATACTAAATATAATTATAGCAATATATGTATTCATGTATATGTTTTAAATATATATGCTATACAGATTTAAAAATTTTTAATCATCTTCCTTTTCCAGAGTGAGATTGATATCTTTAGTTTGCTACAATTCATCATCTCGCTTTCTTAAAATCTTTTTATATATTCATCAAAATTAGGGCCTTTATTCTGGAATCAGATGGAAATGAAATGAAGTCTTTGGCTTTCTCATTTGCATAATTGCAAAATTTTGATTTATGTGTTAACCTGGCACTAATTCCCATCTATTTCTTGGCAGTGTCTTTACTGCTAGCAACAAGCTTATTTTTTCAGTACATTAGCTCTCTATTACTAAATTTCAGTTTGAATTCTTTGTAGGATTTTTTTACTGCCCCCTGACACATTCTCCCTTTCTCCATCAAACAGGCTTCTGTTTGAGGAGTTTATTAGTGGCCTTCTGTGAAATAAAGACGCTTCTGTGTGGGCTGCGGTTTGCCTACTGCCCTTGCTTTCAGAGGAAAACCCTTGCTGTTTCCTTTGCCCAGGCATATTCCGCAGCTTTTAGAGATCACCACTGCAGTCTGACTACTTCCCGAAATGTTAACGCTTAGGCAGAAATCAAGGAAACCTCTTTCCCTCTTCTATTCACCTCCTCACTCTCTTCTGTCCTTCCCTTAAACTAACCAGCCCAAGGTGGGCACTAAAGGACAGTTTCTATACTCCCTAACAGAGGCACCATCTGCACCAATGGGGCATGGTTCAGACATGCCTAACAGAAGAGCTGAATTAGTTTTCAATTTCAGCACAAATGCGGCAAAAACAGGGAACATAGTAGGTACGCCTAAGGCTTTGAAAAATCTAAGGGTGAGCTCATTTAGTAGATCTTTTCTGTCATATTTGCAGTGACTGAGAGTAGAGCTCTTACGCTGTTCAGATGAGAGAAAGGAAAAAGTATTCATTTGTAACTTAGGGGTATGGGCCGTATTTAGAACTTACATCATGAGAGTTTGGGCAGGACATTGGCACCAGGAGAGCAGAAAGAAAGCCAGGGTAGTGTACCACAACTTTCGGACTCCTGCAGTCAGAATGAAGGCCCCAGGCTGGGTTAAGAGTACCGTGACGTCCCAGAGTGCTCTGAACCAAGGCCAGCGCTGGCACTCGTCATGCTGCATGGCAATGGCCTCTGGACAGGTCTGTCTTCCCCATTAGATCTGTAGCACAATGAGGACCCGGTGCTCCAGTTTTCCAATACTGGAAGGTTTTCAGCATTTGAAGTATAAATAAAGACTACTGCAAACACGCTGGAAGCGCACCTCCATTTTATGGCGCATTGTAGCACAATGATCAGTTTGCCTGTCTGTGGCTTCTTGTAGGTGAGAAATGTGTATGACGCATCATTGAAGTCTCAATAGTGACTTGTAGTTCACATGCTTCTCAAGAGTTAACATAGTACTGTGCTCATAGTGAGAGTTAAATATTTGTCACATGAGGACACAAAGGGAAGAATGAAAAAACTTATCTGTGACAGCTAAACATACAGATAATTAACGTAGTTTTGATGAAGTTTTCCCTGCTATTCTCTAATCTTTCATTTTTTATTCTTTGGAGAAGAAATGAGGGAGGAGTATAAAACAAATACTACACCACAGTCACTGGCAGGATTTTCTATGATGGATATTTATAATATCACAGACATTTTGGAGGGAAAAAAAGGAAAATTTAATGAAATAAAAAATATCAAAATAAATAAACAGAAACCCATATGGCATGACATTTTTCACCCCTTGGCTGACAGGGGACTATATAAGTGCCTGTGATTATAATTCAAAAGTAAATAGTAGTGGAGGAAGAGAGACAAGTCAATAAATAACCTCTGACATTTATTAAAAATATTTTTCAGGGTTGATACCATTGATTTTATAGCATACAAAATGTGTTTCCTCTCTAAAGGTCTTGTTATTTTCTCTACCATCTGCACTTAAGATCACTTTTTCCACATTTTATTTCTTAAAAATGTATAATTTTCAGCATAAAATATCATTTTAAATTCTGTTTAAAGCCACTATTGCTTTATCTATATACTCAATCTCAGCCTAACTAACAATCAAATTGCTATGCTTGGGGCTAATTTATTTGACATAAATCATTCTTAGAATATGTTCAAAAGATTCCTCTCACTATTTTGGTCATTAAGAGTGCAAATGTACAAGCCAACACGTATACATGTGCACTCATAAACGTGTATTGATAAATGAATGTGTGTACCATTGGGCATCTGATGTGGAATTTCGTGCAAGCATCCAGACTCATTAAAGGGATATGAAAAATGAGTAGATGGATTTAGTCATCCCTGAGAGTCACTGATGAAAAAGAATCCAGAGCAGCTACTACATGGCTTTTGTCCTTTCTGAATCCTACACAATAGTGATGTCATAGCTCGAACTGTCTGTGGAGGGGGCTGAGTCTTGCTGTCACCTGTTAGAGTGATCGTTCCAAACTGATAATGTGTGAGTAAATAAAGAATGTTCTGATCACCAGGCTCAGTGAAAAAACCCAGAGGTCAAAGCTGTACATGGGATACATCTTTCAATCATACACACACAACTCCCTCTTCCCAACCAAAAAAATCAAAAAACAACAAAAAGAAAGACAGCCTATTTTATATAAAAATTGCAACATGTAAAATTTTATTTTTTTATTTCAGTAACGATGATGAATTAGCAAACAGAAGGCAAAAGTTACTATAATTTGGAAGTTTTTATCATAGCATCAAATATTTTATTGAAGATAGATTCTTCCAGAAACAAAGAACTGAAAAATGAACTTTGTTGTGTTGACATCTTATATACTTGAAGTTGTTGATTTTCAACAAAGAAAAATAGTGTATAAGAAGCGTAATGTTATTGTTTAAATATTTATAATAATGTAAAATGAAGAGAGGTCTTAAAAATGAAGTAGTAGATGGATGAAATTGTTTATTAAGGGACTCCAGTGAATTGCACCTGCAACCTTCACTTTCCTGCTTTAAGACATCTCTGCCAGACCATTAACCATACCTTTGAGGTTATAAAGCTCAAAATACTTACGCTGAGCTGCGAGATATTCTCATTATTTTATTTTTCTTGCTCAGTGGTAACCAAGATCAATTTAATTCAGGCTCCCCTGAAGTAATTAATTTGGGGTCTTTCAAAAATCAGAATTCTGCAGAAACAGGGTTCTTTTCACTTCCATCCAATTAAACCCACAAGCCTTTACTGTCCCCATATGCCCCTTTCTGATAAGCTTTGTTCAGAATAGATACTCTGTGGAGAACTGATTTGAATTTAATTCCATTGTTTCTAAGAAATGTATCCCATAGTTAAAGTCTTATTGTTTTTCTCTAAAACAAAGATCTTCTCCTTACATAAAAAGAGTCACAGTTGCTTAGGGCCAGAGTTAGACAAGTTTTTTATGTTCTACGAATGGATTATAATTGCTAAGCAAAATAGAAGCGCAAAGGAAAAACAGTCCATATTGCATTTGAGAAGCCTGCTGTTTTTGTCATTACTTTGGGTGCCAGCTGCCTGTATCTATTGTTTTGTAATACAGATCTAATCAGTGCAGAGGCCAGGAACACAATATCCATGAAAAACAAAGAAATGCTGCTTAAAATAACAAATCCAAAAGAAACCATAAACTTGGAATCATGTATTCTGAAAGAAAGTGCTTTCCAAGACCACTGATAGGTAAATTGTTGGCAGAAACAAATGTATTTCTCACTTATAATTATTAAGCTGAACCAAGTTTAAAGAGGTGGGAGAATCTTAGGTGCCTCTCTGTATAATAAAATTATGAGGGATTGCCCTTGCCCCCACCATAGTCACAAGGCAGAAAAACAAGTGTTAGAGCAATCTCTATGGATTAAAGATGATCTCTTCCTACATTTGCTTTTAAAATGCAAATGTCCTTAGGAGAGGAAGTACAGCACATCATTAAGAACTAACATAGCAGTTATGAATTCACTTTTCTCCCTTACAGGAAAGATGGACAACAGTTATATAGTGATGACCCCACACATATAATCAATTTTCATTTCATGCAATATTTTGAAGTACATATTATGTCCAATTTGTGGAATAACAAACTTTTAGTTAACTTAGTTGAATAACTAGGTAAAGAAAAAAATTTACTCATTCATAAATCAAATATTTTTTGAGCAACTACTATTTTGCCAGGCACTAGCCTAATAGATACATATCATGTGAATACCATACGTCAATCCCAAAGCTTGTGAAGGTTGTACGCTATTGGAGACAGAAAGATAATCAAAAACTCTATTATAGGGTGGGACTGCAATGAAAAATTAAGAATTTGAGCTTCTAAGACTACGACAATGAGATATTCTATAATTTTTGTTCTCTGCTATGCTTTCTTCCAAGGTAAAGGATAATTAGAATTGATTTAACTTTAAATTATTAATGGTTTCATATCTCTCTTTATATCACTTTTTATTGAGAAAGAATATTTTTAAAAAATAATATTTTTGACCATTAGTTTACATAAGAAACACCTGGTTTAGCTTATTAAACAATGCTGATTTTTATTGCCCAACCCAGAGGTTCTAATTTAGTCATTCTTGGTAGAGGATTATATTAATAAGTGTCTCAGATGATTCTAATGCAGGTGGTTCATTGGCCACATTTTCAGAAACAATCACCCCAAGGAATGAATAATTAACCTTGGTTATCAAACATGGCATCAGACCTCGCCAGCAAGGATTCTGAAGGACAAAAGTGCCCAAGACCAGTTCATGTCTAAGAACTGCTTGTTCAACACATGTGAATCTGGAGCCCTTGAAATGTACATAGCCCAAACTGAAATGGGCTGAATGTGCAAAATACACACTGGGTTTTGAAGACTTAGTATGAAAAAAAAAGAATATAACATAGCTCATTGATAATTTTTATATTAACTACATACTGAAATGATAATATGTTGAATATATTGGATAAAATAATATGCATTATTAAATTACTTTTACTTTTTTAATATTTTTAATGTGACTACTAAAAGATTTTAAATTGTGTACGTGACTCACATTATCTTTCTATTGAATTGTACTGTCTTAAACAATAGAAGAGCCCTTATTTATTTAAAAATCCATGGGAAGTGATTTCACTGTTAACCTAAACTTGCTTCTCAGGGTCATGTTGCTGTGGCACAGATGGTCTTGCTAATATTTCACTGCTCTTACCCCATGTGATAGCTATACTAGACCGTGTGCTCTCTTCCCTTTTCTGTAAATCAGTTTGCTTCCAGGTCATTTTCCTTCTGTCCTTTCAAACCAGAATCCATCTCAACTATTCAACCATCCTACTATTCCATCGAGCTCAGTTCCAATCCTGTCTCCTCCAAGAAACATTCCCCATTTATCTATAAGATTTATTGAGTAACTCTGTATTCATCAATTCATCAATGTATTCCAAAATTTATCAACTAGCCATTATATACACCAGAAACTGTGGAAGGAGCTGTTGTAGAATAGTGCTATAGTAATATTTTTTATCATTGTATACTGTATCCAGCAACCAGTCACGTAGTTTACAGAGGAAGTGTGCAATCACCAGCTATGTTAACATTATAAAATGTATCACTAGAGATGGTGCTGCACTGCAAATACAGTAAAATATGTACATTCACTTTCATTACTCATTATTCTACTGTAAAAAAAGAGTTAATCTAGGAGGAATGTAATAAGGTCTGTGGATGAGAAAAACATCATCCTAGAATCACTTTTAGAACAGTAAAACATGTAATGACCTATTATTTATACAAAATATGGTTGCTATTCTCTAGTGGGTTTTTTGGGAACATAATTACAATCATAAAAATGCACTTAGAAACCATTAAACTTTTTCCATAGTGTTAATGTTACAATATGGGTATCTGTAAGCTATTATGAATTTAGTAATTATGAACATGGGGAAGATTTTGATCTATTGATTAAAAAGAATATTTATATTTGTGCATAATATTTGCGATTTATAATGTATAAGTTATTTATGAAAATACCTTGGCATAAAATAATATAGGCGTTTGTTATTTATAGTAATGATCCCCATAATGACTTTTTGATCAATGATGGACCACATATATAATGGTGGTCCCATAAGATTACAATACTGCATTTTTATTGTACCTTTTCTATATTTAGATACATTTAGATAAAAAAAATACAACTACCTATAGTATTAAGTATAGCAACATGATGAACAGTTTTGTAGCCTAAGCGCAATAGGCTGTATAGTCTGTACCACCTAATTTGTGTAAGTACACTCTATAATGTTCCACAATGAGGAAATCAGCTAATAATGCATTTCTCAGAATGTATCCCCATCCTTAAGCAAGGTATGACTGTATTTACTAGGATGATATAGTCAAATAGTAATTAATCCAACATTAATAATCAAAATAATTTCCTCGGACTCCTTAGTCATTTCTTCTCTGAGAGTTTGATAATCTTTGCCTAGATCCTCTTCTGTTAGGTCAGGTTGTTCTCACTCCCCAACTCCAACACACACACACACACACACACACACACGCGGACTCTTCTAGAGTTGCCCTAGTCTCAAAGTCTTAAAAACCACACGTGCATTGATTTCTGCCCAGGTAGGCAATTTGTGATTTTATTTTTCCTTATGCTGATTGCTAATTAGGATGGATGCAAGGCTTGCTTTGTTTCCATTTAAAAGCTTTGCTTGGGAGTGTTTCATCATTGCTGAATCCAGCAACAGCATGAATATCAAAGAGAGAGCTGTTGGTAGATCTTCCTGCCACCTGTTTTTATTTTTTTATTTTTTTTTTCCTGATGAGCCAGTCATGAATTTCCATATGCTAGAACATTTCCTTATAAGGTTTCCTTATTTCAAGGCAGGTGGTTTATTAACTGATTGGTTATGGCCAAGAGTGAGATTAGAGCTGGGTCAGTAAGTGTGAAGAGGAGACTGGGCTCTAAATAATCCTTGTTGCTGTTTTCTACTGAGCTTGTTCAAATTTCTACCCAGGAAGAATGAAAAGCCGCAGTAATTTCTATGTGAAGGAAGACTTTCCAAATGTCTGGACTGATTGCCTTTTGCAGCAATAATAATGCCTTTGAAAGATTTGGTTTTATTTTGATAATGACTTTTCTCTGTCAGATATTTTGCTATATCCTGAGGATGCAATGGTGCATAATGCATAACTCACATCATGGCTTGCACAATACTGTGAAAAAAACAACGAGCAAACTGACCATTACGTCAGGGCATAGTAAGAGCTTTATATGGAATATTGTGGGAACAGAGAATATGGGACATTTAAGCCAGACTTTTTGAAAAAAAATGTCAATCGAGCTGCTAGATTAAATGAGTAGGTAACTACGAGAAAAAGATAATTTTGCAATTGCTCTTAGCTTGCTCTCAGAGAGGAGTGTATTCAAGATACCATTTCATTTAAATGCTCAAGGGTTATGGACTGACTAATGTTAATCAATATGTACAGAAAGACAAAAACAACCAGTTAGTTTTTGCTAAAAGCAAGCAGACAAATAAACAATTGGAAAAAAAGAATAGCAGGTCAGTCAGCCATTTGAGACAATTGATTGAAAAATCTTTCTGTAGGTTGCTCAGTATAATTCAGCACTCCCAGGGCAAGAGACCAAAATTAGCCAGAGCAGGGCATGCTCAGTAAGAAGGCTGTAATGTTCCCAAATCCTCAGAAGGAATTGAATTTACTGTGAAGAAGTTGCTTAGGTCCACAGCAAAAGAGGAGGATACATGCAATTTATTCTATTTGAAAACAGTTTGATATTTGTTATATCAAAAAAACCCCATAAAATTGTTCTCATTAGAAATATGATATCCCTTATGATTATTTTACAGTTTTGTACTGTATTTATTTTTTATTGCATAGAGGTGATTAGAGGTAGGGAATGGATATTTTGGCATTTCAGCCCATATGGTCTCTGAAATTCTTAATCCCTGCCATGGCAGGAAGATGTGGCTGTTGGCAAGTACTGAGTGTGAATAAATGTCTCTGCACTTGAGAATGTATACAATAGCCAGAAAATAAAATTCATGGTAGCAGTGGATATCTCTGGGTGATTTATAATCTAGTCTCATATATTTCCATGTTTTATGAAATAAGTATGTATTATAAGACAGAAGAAAAGACTTCAAAGTCAGCGTGTATAACTTTGTTTTGTATATACATTTATGTATGTGAAAATATACTGATGTTTAAAAAATAAAATTGAAATGCATTAGAGTTAGTTAGAAATGGTTGCCTCTAGGTTACATTTTTTTTCCTTTCAATTACTTCTTTGTAATTTTCCAATTCTTTAAAATTTAGTCTATATTCTATTTCTAATAATGGAGAAAATTTACTTTAAAAAATGTAAGGCTTGGGATAGGGGATATGGGTTGAAATTTTCAGTGTCACACCAGATGACTAAAATATAACAGCTGTATTGAAAATTGTTGCACCAATGTGGGTGAGGTCAAAGGGAATTTTTAATGGGGGCTTTTATATATTTTAATTTTTACTTTATAATTAATACTTGAGTACAGAGAGCCAGTCACTCTAAGCTATGCAAAATGCATTCTCTAACTATCAAATCAAATATGTAAAGCATTATTTTCCAACCAGCATACATCTAAGACAGTGATACATCATTTCAAAAGGAAAATTCTTTCATGATCAATTATCTTATTACATGTGAATAATTAATTTGGTCAATGAACCATATAAATCATCATTTTAAATTCATTTTTATGGTTGTCAGGACTTACTAAAATAACCTCAAGAAATAAACCACCTGGGGAAACACTTTTTTCCCCTTGCACAGGCCAAATGAACATGCACAAGAGATTTGTCATCATCATCTTCAGGCTAGTAGCTATAATGGCTTTTCTCTTACTGATAAGAGAAAGCTCAGAGTAGTTAAGTAACTTAATCAAAGTTTTATAGCTAACAAGGGTGCAAATTCAGCTTTATCTTTGTGCAGCATTCATACTGTTTCCACTACACATGATTAAATGTGGTTAATAGTATGTTTAAAAAAAAGAAAGAAAATTAAACTTGTCTCTGGTATTGGCAGCAGCCTAGGTTACTTAAATACTTTGGGGATATTCAGGGAGTCAGTATATTAAGCATATTAAATGTATACAAAATGTGTGTTGATCAGCAGCTATCCAGATATTTAGGTATTCAGTCTGTTTCTCTTGTGTTTTCGTGTGTTCCTCTGGGCATCCATGGTGAATGCAGACATGAAATTCTTTCAATTAGTTCACTCAAGTGGAAAGAGAAATGCAGTAATTTGAAGATTATCATTTTTCATCATGATCTTAGGAAAGATTAGGACCTGATGAAACAGTAATTGTAATAAGAAGTATGTGTCTAAGCATAATACGAGGCAGAAGCTCATTGCTAAAAGACAAGATTAGCTCATGAGCATTCAAGATTCCATCAGCATAAACGATTATTCAAGAGTCCCAGTTTGGTGTTGAGGTTTTTTGTTTGTTTTGGGGGGATTTTTTTTTAGCCAAAACCAATTTATACACTGAAAGTATGAAGCCTTTAAAGTCAATAATGGAAAAAGAGTTCACTTTTCTGTCTCCTGTTTTACTGAAATGTAT
>CAUYSK010075462.1:0-39170 GCA_963575035.1 Avahi laniger
GATACTAAATACTTTAGTGATAAGGGTTTGGGGCTGTCAAGTTATAATAAATTGAAAATAACATAGTGAAATATGCTGCAAATTAATGTTAAAAAATACAGCCATCTGAATTACAAAATGATAACAAATTATACAATCCTATTAAGCTTCTGTTCTGAAGTGTATAATATATGTATACACATTTGTATACCCTCAGGATACAGTTGGCCTAATTATAAACGGGGGCATGCGTAAAACTTAGGCAAAGTGTCCTCATGCCGAATTGTAATGTTCTCTTACCTGTAAAGTAAAATTTAGATCAATCTCATGTTTTGTTAAATACATTTTTTAACAATACTAAATTTAGAATTTATTTCTAGCTAGGTCAAAATGGAATTTGTGGAACTTATTTTGAATATCATGGATATGCTCCAAATTTAAATTTTAAGAGGCAATATACCATTGGAATTATGTGAATTATAACTCATTTTAACAAGGCAAAGTAAGATCATTGGAATGTCATGTTTCTTAGAACTTATATTCTCTCAAATGGTCTATAAAATATAGTGAAAAAAAATTCTGTATCAAAATGTTTGGAAAATTAGAAGCTTCTCCTTAACATGTATTGATATTGACTGGAATTATTATTTTCTAAAGTTAAAAGACCTGTGCCTACCTATAAATCTTTTCACCTATCACTTAAACTTTTGTTTGTACTGTTGATTTATGGCTTAGTTATTACTTAGTTTTTCTCTATAAGAATGCCATCAATGTGAATGCTTTTATGTTTTTCAGAAAAGGGTGTGTTTGGATGAGAGTAAAAAAAATAAAAGCTTTCACTGTCAAAAAAAAAAAAAAAAAAAAGAAAGCCACACACTTCACAAATGAGAAGACCACATAGAAATAGAAGCTACCAAACTGGACAAACCCGGGTAACCAGTCACAGTAGATGGCCAATAAATTATGTAATAAGAACTCTGTGTCCACTATCTTCCCTTCCCTTCCCCAACACCAAAGCAACTGGTTTGAGAAAAGAAAGGAAGTGAAATACATCTCAGAACCAGTTGATATGGAACCCTTCACACTCCCTACTACCCACACTGGCCTCCAAATAGCATGGTCAGAGTTTCCTCTGCACTGGAACAAAAGACAGGAAAGATTTCTGAATTTTTACAATGAATTGAACTAAATTTGAACAGCCCAAAATGGCCACATATTAATGGAATCTGCTAAAGATGTTCCTAAGGGACAGATGGGAGATTGAGAGAATACAGTTAAAGAAGTGTTTGGGAAAAAAAGATTTCCTTGTTTATATTTCTTAGCACCCCCTCTCCCCCACCAATCATTGGCAAAGATACCTATGGTTCTGTCTTGAAGGCTTTCTTGAGGCAAATAAAACATTCAGTCTTAAATTACCTTTATTTGAGTACTTCTTTTATCCTTTGTGAATGGAAGTCCTCTGCCGTCAATATCTGTATTTGATTATGTTTCTATTTTTCATTGTGATTAACAGAGCATTAAGATAACATCTATTCTCATATGAGGATATGGGGGAAAGTGCACAGGCTTTGGAATCAGAAAGACATAGGTTCAAACCCTGTTTTTGGCATTTACTAGATGTGTAGATTTGCCCAATTTACAAAATATAGACCATATATGATAACAGCCTCACAATTTTGCAAGATAGGCTTACAGTGAAATGAAGAAATCTCATACTTCAGGGCTCACTTTTATGGGTTCTTAAAAGTATTCTTTGTTGCCTTTGTTTTTCACTTTGACCCCCAGATTTTATGAACTTTAGGCCCACAATACCCCTATCTGCCTATGATGTCATTTAAAGATTTTTCTCAGGTCAAGTCTTCATAACTCAAGACAACTGGAAAAAGCTTCAGTAAAATATGAAGAAAATATGCAAACTAAGCAGAAAATTGCCATCCATTAAACTAGTAATTTTTATTATTAATTGAACCCTAAATACTTGTGTCATTGTTTAACCATTTTTATCATTATCTACACTTCCATGTTCATTGAACTTGTGTCATTTAAAATATTATAAATCCAATTTAAGAATACAAAACACAATAGGTTGCAATTGCAGTCAAATGAGACAATGAACCAATGTCAAAACTAGAAGAATCCAAGCAATCATATAGGCCAGCAAAACGAACTCTTCTGGCTTTCTGTAAGAAGAGAAGGAAAACAGCTTCTAGAAATACTAGCTTAATGTTTCAATTATGCAAGATTCAGGAAATACGTAACCTTGAAAAATCCCCTTTACCTTCTCAGAGCCTCAGTTTTCCTATTGATAGAATGAGAATAGTGGACTAGATGACCGTAAGGGGACTTCCAGTTCTGGCATTATATGTATGATTCTATTAACCAATATTTTATGATTCTATGAATTAATCAGCAATGAGATACTTCATTATCTCATCCATGACTTAAATCAATTTGGATACTGTCCTTTGTACTGCCCCCTCTACTCATGACTGTAAGTACCAATGAACAGTGAAACAGACTAATTAAATAAAATAAAGGAATAAAAGAAACAATGGCCATCAATGTCCACCAAAGAAGAATGAAGTCAACTGTGGTTATTTTTCTAACAGCTTTATTAATTACAAAGCTTAGTTTTCCCATTGCTTCTAGGTTAGACAAAACATCCTCAATTAAATGCTAGAATTTATTTTAGCACAGTTCCTTAGTCCCCCACAATAACATTGTCTGTCATGTGTCTGGGTGCAAGCTTCAAAACGCAACTTTAATTTAATTTTTGGCTTCTGTGAGAAGGGTCCAATATACAGTGGTTTAATTTACCATAAGATTCCACTCTAAAACTCTGGAAGGAAAAGTAAGCAGCAATCTGCTTTTTTTATGCTAGAAAGAAATTAAAGAACTAAGGAAATATTCACAATCTTCAATAAATTTAAAAAGTATTTGAAAAAATATATCCATGTAGAAAGAAAGATGGATATGTGGATAGATATGGCCTAAATCAAATATAATAAAATGCTAATATTAAACTTTAAGTGGTGGGAAAAGAATTGTTGACTGTAAAATTTTTCAACTTTCTTGTATGTTTATAATTTTCATAATGTAATGGCAAAATTTTAAAATTGTATCTTTATTAAACAAACATGGTTCTTAATAATAGTGTGTGTATGTGTGTGTGTGTGCAGATATAGAGAAACCTTTGCTCCTCACACAAAGTGGAAATCAAGCAAACAATATAGACAATTACTAAACCACCTTGAAATTAGATCAACAAAATATTAACCATCTGTGGAACATTAAAAAAATACTACTTTTGAACAGATAAAATGAACAAATAAAGATAAAATTTTGGAAAATATTTAAACATATAGCATCAAATTTACATCAAATTGTCATACATCTAAAGTTCAGTTATATAGCTTTACTAAAAAAAATTCGAATAACTTGAAAATCACTAAAAACCAAATCATCTGACAAACAGTTACTCTGCACCTATTATAGTCAGACATTGTTCTAGATCCTGGGGATACAGTGATGAACAAGACAGCCAAGGCTCCCCTTTCATGGAGCTTATTAGTCTTTGATAGGGAATTTTAAAAACATATAAATTATTAAGATAATTTCAGAGATAAATGCTAAGAAGAATTTCCTTCAAAGAAACAACGTAATATGATAGAGACTGACAGGTAAGCGGGATGCAACTTTACAAAGTGCTGGGCCACTTTTTGCTGAGGCTTAGACTGATGTGAGGGAAGGGAGAAGCCTATTAAAAAAGTATATATATGTGTGTGTGTGTGTGTGTGTGTGTGTGTGTGTATATATATATATATAGAGAGAGAGAGAGAGAGAGAAAGAGAGAGAGAGAGAACACCCCTACAGAATTTGGTATAGATTATATATAGGGGATGAGGGGTAGAACTTTATTGCTTTGTTTAACTTCTTGAGCCATTATTTTATGTGGGCTCTGAACTTTTATCTTTTGGGCAATTTTACACTGGCGGGTTCCTATTGTGCTGATCGATGTATAATTCAGATTTAAGTACTTCCTGCAGGGCAGGTCTGGCCTTGACGAATTCCCTCAGTGTCTGCTTTTTTGAAAAAGTATTTATTTTTCCTTCATGCAAGAAGCTTAGTTTTGCAGGATATGAAATTGTAGGCTGGCCATTATTGTGTTCAAGAAGACTGAAAATGGTGCCCCAATCCCTTCTGGCTTGCAAAGTCCCAGGTGAGAAGTCTGAAGTTACCCTGATGGGTTTTCTTCTAAGTTACCTATGTTTTCACCTTAGAGCTTAGTGGAGTTCCTGGAAGCCCTAGCCAGAACAATCATGCAAGCAAAAGAAATTATCGCTCTTCGCTGATGATATGATGATATGACCTTATATTTAGGCAACCCCAAAGATTCTGCCAGGAGATTCCTGGAATTGATAAATAAATTCAGCAAAGTCTCCGGCTACAAAATCAATGTACAAAAATCAGGAGCATTCATATACCCAAACAACAGTCAAGCTGTGAATCAAATCAAAAACTCAGTACCTTTCACAACAGCTACAAAGAAAATAAAATGCCTAGTAACATATTTAACCAAGGAGGTGAAAGATCTCTGCAAAGAGAACTAAGTATCACTGAGGAAGGAAATTGCAGAGGATGTAAACAGCTGAAAAAACATGTCATGATCATGGATCAGCAGAATCAACACTGTTAAGATGTCCATACTACCCAAAGTGATTTACAGATCAATGCAGTCCCCATCAAAATGGCAATGTCATTTTTCACACATCTAGAAAAAATAATTCTACGCTTTGCTTGGAACCAAAAAGAGCCCAAATAGCCAAAGCAACCTTAAGCAAAAGAAACAAACATGGAGGCATCACTTTACTAGACTTTAGGCTTTACTCCAAAGCTATAGTAACCCAAACAGCATGGCACGAAAATAGGGACATAGATCAATAGAACAGAAAATATAACTCAGATACAAAACCATCTGTTTATTGCCATCTGATCTTTGACAAAGTAGACAGCAATATACACTGAGGAAAAGAATCCTTATTCAATAAATAGTGTTGGGAAAATTGAATAGCCACATATAGAAGATTGAAACAGGATTCAAGCTTCTCACCATTCAAAAAAATTAATTCAAGATGGACCACAAGCTTAAATCTATGATATGAAACCATAAGAATTCTAGAAGAAAATATTGGAAAAACTCTTCTAGACATCAGCCTAGGCAAAGAATTTGTGAACAAGACCCCAATGGCAATCACAGGCATAAGAAAAATAAATAAATGGGACTTGATTAAATTAGAAAGCTTCTGCACAGCCAAGAAAATAATCAACAGACCAGATAGACAACTTACAGAATAGGAGAAAATATTTTGCATGCTGTACATCAAATAAAGGGCTAATAACCAGAATCTACAAATATTTCAAGCCAAGCAAATCAGCAAGAAAAAACTAAACCCCATTAAAAAGTGGGTAAAAGATAACAAGCTTTTCAAAAGAAGAAAGACAAATGGCCAATAAACGTATGAAAAAATGCTCAATAACATCATTCAGGGAAATTCAAATTAAAATCCCAATGAGATATCTCCTTACTCCAGTTTTAACGGTTTTTATTAAAAAGTCCAAAAACAATGGATGCTGGCATGGATGTGGAGAGAAAGGAACACTTATACACTGTTGGTGGGACTGCAAACTAGTGCAACGTCTAAGGAAATCAGTATATAAATTCCTCAAAGAATTAAAAGTAGGAATTCCTCAAAGAATTCCTACCATTTGATCCAGCAATCCCACTACTGGGTGTTCACCAAGAGGAAAAAACAGTCATTTTATCAAAAAGACACATGCATTTGAATGTTTATTGCAGCACAATTCATAAACGTAAAGATGTGGATTCAAACCCAAGTGCCCATCAATTCATGAGTGGATTAATAAAATGTGGTATATGTACACCATGGAGTACTACTCAGCCATAAAATATGAATTAATACCTTTTGCAACAATCTGAGTGGAACTGCAGCCCTTCCTCCTAAGTGAATTATTGCATGGATGGAAAAACAAACACCGCATGTACTCACTATTAAATTGCAACTAACCGATCAGCATTCATCTGCCCAGATGGAAGTAAAACTCAATGGAAATCACGCAGGTGGGAGGGGGAAGGGAGGGATGGAGGAAATCATACTTTAACAGGTACAATGTACCATATCTGGGTGATAGGCACATTCACAATTTTGACTCAAGCAGTACAAAAGCAATCAATGTAACCAAAACATTTTACCCCTATAATATTCTGAAATTTAAAAACAAGAGAAAAAAAGAGAAAAAAAGAGAGAACTTAATAGTAAGGGTTGAAGAAAATGATTAATTTTAAAATAGAAGATATTCAAGCATTTTTGTTCATTGCTGAGAATAATTCAGTGTAAAATGATAAATTGTTGATGTAGGAGAGAAAGGAGTTGGTTGAGAAACCACAGTTCTGGACCATGTAAGAAGGAATGAAATACAGAGTAAATATGGAGAAGAGGACCTTTAATAGGGATGATGGTGCTTCTTCTTTTATACTTGGACAGAAGATGGAGAATATGTGTAAAGAGAAGTTTTCTGTCCCACTAAGTGGTGAGAAGATGCAGGAGTTCCTATCTGGATGCTTTTACTCAGCTGATATTAAAAATAAATTTAATGTTATGAATAGCCAAAAATCGTAATGTTTATTAGGCAGATGAGAAATGAAATGGCTATAAGAATAAACTTCAGATCTACTAGATCCAGAAGACACGGAATTACATTTAAAGAAAGAATTACATTTAAATTACATTTAAATCTGTCCCTCATTTAACTGCAGGTTAATTTTGTAGATCAGATCCTAATCTAGATGTTATGCTACCCACCAAAATGACAAAAATATAACCATCCCACCACTCTGCCACCAACTGGCTCAGCAGGGAGAACTCACTATCAGTAGAGCGAGCATTCAGAGAAACAGAAATCTGTAAACCTATGCAAATAGATAGATAAGCCATTTCCTGGATAATGAAAATGCATCTTGCAGATCCAATTTCGAGGAAAACATAGCCTTCTTAGAATCAATTAAGGAAGAGTTGTTATTTACAAATCTGAACTCTAAATAATTCTAAATGTAGAGAGACCAGGAATCCTCTGCAATTAGTAATTGAAGTCCTGCTACAAGAAAGAGGTCATTCCAGGATAGCCAGCGAGACCCCAAAGTATGAGATTCAAAAGGATGCTAAACAGTACCTGAATGAAGAAGCAAGGAAGAACTAAAGTAAGAAAAAAGGGAGCCATTTTTTTTTCTCAAGGTGTCAGCCCTTCTTGTTGAACAGGAATGATACACTACTACAGGAACACTGTTTTATTCTTAACCATTTTATTATGCTTATAAATCCCAAGTTAAAACGTCCATTCAAAAATTCCTGTTACATACATATCTGGACTAATATGTTAACTTACAATTGAAATCCAGGTTTGGGGATAAGCAGTGCCTTTTTTGAAATGATGTCATGATTAAATTTACTCCTTTATGGGTGTGCTACACATGGCAAACATATCAGCAATTTAAAGCATATTTGTGGGTCAATTTCCATATCTGCAAAAGGATGGAGTTAGAGTAAGTGAACTTTATGGTTTATATTAGGTCTAACAATGTATTATTCTAAGCACTGATAATTATTTCACAATGTTTATTAGTAGGGATTACCATAGAGTTTAAGCTACATGTCATTCAGGGACTTGCAATCACCATTTATCAATCTTAAATCTGATTTTAGTACTTTTTGCTCACATTATCATTTTCTTTCTATAGTATGTGTGTAGGTCTTGGTAATTTGAAGGTAAAAATGAAGGCGGATCTTTTTTGTTTCCTTTTGCTTTTCTAAGAAGAATTCCAAGTGCTCATCCTGTTAGATGCCCTCAGCACTCTTCCGTGAAGCAGATAAACGCAGGATCTATAATGAACTGATCATAGGAGAGTGACAGCCAAATATTAATTCCTTGATTCTTCAGCCAAAAACACTTTCTACATCTCAATCTGATATGATGACTCAACCAGTTTTAGCCTGTGCAACCAGAACCTATGTATCAAACACAAGAGCCTATGCTAAGGGGCCATAATTGCTTTAGGAGTTTAGCAAGGTAGCCTCTTAAAATCTATTAGTCTAAAAATGTGATTTTTAGCATGTACAGACTAAATATTGAAGCGGTAAAAACTATTCTCCTCAAACAGAAACCGAGAGTCTTTTAAAATAACAATTGTGTACAAACAGACACACACAATGGGCTCATAAAATCTGTTTCCAATCAGTAATTATTTCTTCTTGCACAAAATACATGTCATGTAGGGTATAGATGTGCACGGTATCATAATGAAAGGAACATAGGTTTGTTAATCTACATTAGCCATTTACAAGTTGACAGTCATTGGGGAAATTATCTACAAAAATGGGATTTTGTTATAGAATTAAATGAGACTGGATGTATAAAGGTCCTGGCACAGTGCCTGCCATTAAGAGGATACATAATAAATAGCTTTTGTTACCATTATTTTAGTATATCACCTGCTTAAGTATACCATCATAATGGTATACTAATAGCTTCCTATCTCTCTGGCTGTATACATGATATGTGTATGAGCCTGCCCGTCATGTATACATGGGTATGTATAAGGAGAGGTCGATATGAAATATAGAGAATTTAAAATAAGTCCTTTAGAGGAATCACATTGTCTGGGTTACAATCATAAAAGGATTGCAGATGAGAACACTGAAACATGGCAGGAAAACAGTTATTGCTCCAGGTGAGGATCTGAATGGACATTCTGACTTCCACCTTTAAATAGCCATCTCAGAAGAATATAATGTACACAGTGAAATCCTGATTGGCTTCATAAAATTCATCATTTCCTTCTGGCTTTGATAATTACATTCAATATAAACTGTAACTAGGTAAGACATTATCATTTCTTATTTTCTACTGCCCCCTGGAGTCAAAGATGACTACAACATTAAAATGAACTTTTCTTCTGAAATAATTTAATGGGGATTTTTCAAAGGTGGGCAACCACAATGATATACTCTACATTTTACCCTTTGGTCAAAGATACATGTAGATCACATGCGTACCTTATATGTACTGACTACAATAAATGGAGGTCAGCATCAAATGAAATGACAAAATAAGGGGAACTCCTAAACTCTAGAGTGGTGCCATTTTAACACATTGTTAAATGGTTTCTTAAATTGTGCCAAACCCTCAGATCTTTGATCACGCTGATGTAAAATAATGGTGCAGCCTTTAACTTAAAAGATAAAAAAGAAAAAGAAATGTGGAATACCTTTAACAAAATATAAAAAAGAAATCATGATGTGAAAATCACTTAAAAATAGGCAAGGTCTACTACACAATGTTGGAATTAAGCAATGAAATAACACAAATTATAAGCAATTACAGCTAACAAGCAAATTGATAATCAACTGCACACAAGCAAGCCTTCAGTGATTTTTTAGGTCAGAAAATAAAATTAACTACTATGTAGTAAGACATTCATTTGAAAAGCAAGTCTTTGAAATATCCCCTTAACAGCCTCTCAATTATGTCCTCAGTGTAACCACTTAGTTTGAAACTCTTCTGAGACTTCTAACTTTTCACTCTCTTTAATGTTTTTCCTGTGTACAAGGGTTCTCAAATAAAAAGATTCAAACTTTGTTTAGAGAAAATGTATGTACAATAATTAATTAAAACCATTGTTAGGGAAGAGTCTTGTCTGTATTAACTTTCTTTAAATGAGTCTGTTAGAATACTCATTAGAGCAAGAACACATTTCATGTCAATTCTTATTAATCAAGTAGTAAGAAAGTTTGAGTCCTATAAATATCTTTAAGATTCTCTACATCACGGTTAGCAGTGTATAATATTGGAAGATGAAAAATCATTTAAAATCAAATATTTTTATTCATTTTTGTTGTTTTCTTTAAATCTGAATTCCTCTAAAAACCATAATGAAAGTGTACCAAGAGGTCCAGCAAATATTTTGCTAGTCACTAGGCATATAGAAATAAGACACAGCCCCCGTTTCTAAGGAGAAAATATATCAAAATATCAAAATATCCTAGGAAAAACATGTTTAACTCCTCTCCCCACTCTCTCCCTGCCAGAAATAGAGTACAATCTAGACAATGACAAAATTATGTATGATGCAAAGAAATAGTCTAGAGAAAAGAGGTATCACTTCTTTTGTCAGAATGAGATTTCACAGAAAATACCTGACTTTGGACTGGAGTGGAGGCCACCTCCATGATTGGATGAAAGCAATTTCTGGTCTGTGAGTAATAAGAAAAAATGAGAAATGACTGAGAAAGTAACAACATAAAACAATTCCCCTTAAAGAGAAATAGAAATAAAACACATGGAGACAAATATTGCTAAGGACAATGAACAAAACTAACCATCTGAATAGGAATTTATTCTAGATGAAATTATTAATAGTTGTACAGAATAGTTAGTCCAGTGGCCCTCCTGTTAAATCCAACTCAATGACTATTTTGGAAATAAAGTTTTATCGGAATATAGCAATGCCCATTCTTGTATTCATTGTCTCTGGGACCTTTTACACTTCAAGGCAGAGTTCAAGACACAGACTGTATGGCCCACAAAGACTAAAATATTTACTATCTGGATTTTTATGGAAAAAGTTCACCAATCCTTAAATTAGAGAAAAGAAATTAAAATAAGCATTCCTAGGATTCTCAAAACAATAAAGCAATCACATCCATTAAAAAAAGAAATTATGAACAATGGGACAAATGAAACAAGAACAGATAGATATGGAAAAACATTTAAAATCCTATAAAATGAAAGGAAAAACAGGCAAAAAATAAGAACAGAAAACACAACACACACACTCAAATGGTCAACAAATATGAAAATATGTTAAACCTCATTAGTAATCATGGAAATATAGATTAGAATCAGATATCATTACTTATCTCTCAGAATGGCAAACAAATAAGTTTGTGAAAATACTAATTGTTGGTGAGCAGGTAGAGAAACAAACGCTAAAATGTGGTTCATTCATTAAAATTATATTGCAGAGAAAATCAGCACTGTGCTTGGTAAAGTTGAAAATGGGTATACTCTATAAGTCAACAATTCAACCTCTAGATGTGTACCTTATAGAACTTACGCATATACTAAGGAAATCTGGACATTATTTATAGCAGCATTGTTTTAGTAGTAAAATATTGGAAACAAAGTTTGTCTCCATTAGCTATATCTGAAATAAGCTTGCATAACAAACCACCCCAAAATTCACTGGCTTTAAAACAATTATTATTTATTCTTGCTCACAAGTCTGTGGGTCGCCTACAGAGGCTCCTAATGATCTCAGTTGGGATGAATTGGTTTTAGTTCAGGTTACAAATTTGGTTCAGATTTGCTCCATGTGCCTCTCATTCTTCTTGAACAAGTAAGTGGGCTAGCTGGGGCTTTTTGTTTTTCCCCACAATGATAGCAGAAGTGAAAGAGGGCAGGTCCAAATGTGGAAAAGCCCCTCTTGAGTCATGCTCGACAACATGGGCAAAGGAAGTCATATGGCCAATATGGGTGGGAAACTATATTCTGCCTCTAATGAGAGAAAGTGAAAAGATACATTTAAAAAGGTTCATATACATGGAAGGATGAAGAACCAGAAACAACAATGCAATCTACCACAGGTTCATAAACAAGAAAATAGGTACAGTCTGTATGTTCCCTAGAATATTTTTTGGACAATAAAAATGAACAAACTCCAGCTCTACATACCAACAAGGCTACATCTCAAAAATGTTAAGTGTATCATCCTGGATAGAGCTGGAGCCCATTCTACTAAGTGTGGTATCACAAGAATGGAAGAACATGCACCACATGTACTCACCATCAAATTGGTATTAACTGACCAAAACTTATGTGCACATATAGTAGTAACATTCATCAGGTGTTGGACAGGTGGGAGGGGGTAGGAGGGGATGGGTATATTCACACTAATGGGTGTGGTGCACACCATCTCGGGGATGGACACGCTGGAAGCTCTGACTCAGTAGGGGCAAAGGTATTGTATGTAACCTAAACATTTGTACCCCCGTAATATACTAAAATAAAGAAAAATGGTAACAAGCAAATGATAAAAAATATGCAAAATATTTCCATATATTACTTATCTATAAGTAAATATAAAGGAAAATTGTAGGAAGATACATGGAATTTATAAATACCAAATTCAAGACAGTGGTTATCTTGAGTAGAATGGGAGGGGAAGGAATGGAAAGGAGTACATGATGAGGAGACTTGAACTGTATTCTACAATGTTTTACTTTTTATCAAAAAGATGTGAAGCAAATATGAAAAATATTAACTTTTGTTAAAGATGATGTGTGAAAAGCATTATAGCATAAGTGGTTAAGAAAAAGATTGCCTCTATTTTATACTCTACTTCCAACATTTACTAGCTGTGTGATACTGGATAAATTACTTAACCTCTTTGAGACTGTTTTCATCTGCAACAGAGGAATAAAAATAATAAACTATCTCATAATATTTTTGTATAGATTAAATGAGTTAACACATTTAAAGTACTTAGAATGGTGCCTGGTACAAAGTAAACTCAAAGCGTATTAGCTATTAATATTTTCCTCCATATTTTTCACCATATTTGATATACATTTCATAATTAAAAATAAACAAAAAGTATATGTAATATGGGAAAAGGAGGTGGTAGATAAGGGTAAGAGTTTAGGGGTTCAGGTTACATACCTCAGACCTTACACTGGAGGAAGGTTTTTCTATCATATTAATATTGATCTAATTCTAAGCTGAGAGTATCTTTCAAGATTAGCAGATTTGATGCTTCCTATTCTCCATTAGACAGCTCGATCATAAGAATCCAGGGTTATCAGGGAATGATACAAAGGTGGATAAGATATATTTCTGTCTGTCTGAGAATGAGGGAACAAAAATATACTTCTAGATAACTCTAAGATCTAGCAAGTCTACTTGGGTACCCAGCAATTGATTCAACAAGTGTTCTTCGAAATGAAGGACTTCACTTCCCATGCCTGATAGAACTAGGTGTTGGTACTACTTCTTTTGGAAATGGCATGAATCCATTACAGCTCTCAGAGCTACTTCTGTAGCTTCAAACCATACTGAATCCTTATGAGGAAAACAACTCTACACAGCCATAATTATATAATAATAATAGAACATATTTTAAATGGCAATTAATTCATCTTCTTCACCATCCCTAAGTCTTCACCTAGACATGACTGTTCTCTCTGTAGCAAAGTAGAAGGTAGTTGGCAAAAGAATACTCTAACTTTCCTCATTACTTTGCCATTTCCAACCGTGGTCTAACCCTGCAGTCCCCAACCCCCGGCTGTGGACCAGTACCGGTCCGCGGCCTGTTAGGGACCAGGTCACAGAGCTCTTCTCCTTCCCACCTCCATTGTGGAAAAATTGTCTTCCATGAAACCGGTCCCTGGTGCCAAAAAGGTCTGACACCACTGATAACCACTTCTCATTGCTATTAGTGACAAGTTTTCTCCAGAAGCAATCCCTACTATTCACTGGGCATTTAGGTATGAGGATTAAAATATTTGTAATCCAATTCCATCCATCATCCTAAGAGAAGTCACTTTTTGTGCAGATTTACCATGTAGCCACCAAGCCTCTTAGCTTCTTCATCTCTTAAACTTCATTAATCTTCACTGCTACATTTCCACAGCCATCTGCATCTCGGGCCTTATGAGGAAACACTGTAATAGATTTATCTGCTGAAAAAAAATACAAATAAATCACTCATATTCTTAGTCCTCACATACCTGACTCAACTCTGACCACATCTCTTCTTCAGCTTCACTGAGACCATTGCTGTCTCTCTTGATCTACCAATTCCCCCAGTCAATCATCACCCTACTTGCCACTCCTCTCTCTCTCTAACCATACCTGGTTCTCATGGTTTATGTCCTTGACTTCTCTCTCATCTGTACCTTTTACTCCTATCCACTGTCATACTCACCTTTTAAAACTTCTACCCTGGACTGGTGCTATGTCATGCCACTGGTGAATCTGGGCAGCTATACACAAGTGGAGATGATCAAGCAATACACACTGATCTTTAGTCCTAACAAGGCCCTCAGTATTGCTTGTGAGTACCTCTCATCCTTCGTCAGCATGTTCTAAATATTCACAACTCTCAGCCTCCTACTCAAACTCTGCATTCATTTTAAGCTGTCGAGTTAGCTTTTTAGTTCATCTTCAAGAAAGAGATGAAACCCATGAGACCTTCTAATGTGTTCTCTCTTAATTTCCTGTCCACTAACTATTAAATTATATACAAACATGTCCATTCCCAGATTGTTCTTCCAGTCTCAGAGGATAAAATATCCCTTCTCTTTCTCAAGGCCAGCACCTCTCCTGTGCCTTCAATTCCATGCCCTTCAGCAGGAGCAGGACTAGGTTGAGGTAATGGAGGTGTCCCGGGCACAAAATTTAAGAAGGCCCACTCTTGAATGCTAACTTTGCATTTATACAACCCTGAGTGTGATGGCCTCCTTAAACATTGTGTCTTGGAGGTTTTGCTTGCCTTACCCAAATCTAGTCCTTGCCCTCAGCCTCCTCTGTAGCACTGATTCATCATTCATCCCCACTGCCTTTATTTTAAACCTTTCCCTACTACACAGTATTGCCATTCATCCTACACTATGTTCAAGTCCTGTTCTGTTTCTTCATACTGTAAGTTTCACAAAAGGCCTCTCTTTTTCATCAAGGCCATAAGTGGTCTAGGATCTTTTGTAATTAGGTGGCTGTGGTAGTTAATTTTGTGGGTCAACTTGACTTGGCTAAAGCAAGCCCAGATAGCTGCTGGTAAAACACTACTATTTGATGTGTCTGTGAGAGGTCTTACAGAAGACATTAGTGTTTAAATGAGTAGACTGAGTAAAGCAGATCCATTCCATCTATGTGGATCTGGGCATCATACAATCTGTTAAGTGTCCCAATAGAACAAAAAGGGGAAGGAAAAACAAATTCACTC
Organism: Avahi laniger; assembly: GCA_963575035.1. Classification (NCBI taxonomy): domain Eukaryota; kingdom Metazoa; phylum Chordata; class Mammalia; order Primates; family Indriidae; genus Avahi; species Avahi laniger. Next base: position 15,053 of record CAUYSK010075462.1, read on the forward strand.
TCTTTCTTATTGAAATGGGACATTCATCTTCTCCTGTTCAAGGGCATCTGCCGTCCTGGTTCTCAGGCCTTCAGACCCAGACTGAATTACACAACTGGCTTTTCTGAGCCTCCATCTTGCAGATGACAGATCATGGGTCTTCTCAACCTCCATAATCACATGAGGCAATTTACGTAATAAATCTCTCATGTATCTCTCTCTCTGTCTCTCTGTCTCTCTGTCTCTCTCTCTCTCTCTCTGTGTGTGTGTGTATGTGTGTGTGTATCCTATTGGTTCTGTTTCTTCAGCAAACCCTAATATAGCAGGTAAATATGACTCATTTTGGTATTCAATAACAGGAAGTAAATTTTGCTCTTCCACCTAAGCAATATTACATTATGCAATAACAATTTTATCATAAATAAGAATGATACTTTGGTTTCTTTATGTCCTATTTCTTTGTCTTTTGTTCCCTGATTTTTTTTTTTCAGAATCTAAGCAATGAAAAGAGTTGCTATTTATTAGGTACTACTCAAAGGCCCCAGTGGGTACATTCTTCCCTAAACATGCTACTTATTGTGCCTGGAATCAGACTATGACCCAACTTAAGCCAATCAACTCCTATTCATTCTTTGGATCTCAATTATTTTCTGAGGAAAGCCTTCCTTCAACCTAATCTGAAATTAGGTCAGGTATGCCTATTGTGAGCTCTCCTAGTACTAGGTACCTTTCCTTTGCAAAAATTACTATGCTTTTGATTTTCTATTTATTTGAGTGATTAGCTGATTGTCTCTCTTAACATAATGTAAGCTCTAAGAGGACAGAACTGATTCTCAGTTTTGCTCACCATATATCTGAAGTGCCTAGAACAATGCTTGGCACATTCATAGCAGATGATAAATGCATATTTTCTAAAGGAATGAAGTTCAGATCTTACCTCCTCTAGAATGCCTTCCTTAACAGGCCTAGGTCAGGTGTCTCTCCCTCCTTTTCCCACAGCATCAGTGTGGTTCACTTTCATTTCTGTGAACACAATAAACTAAAATTACTTACGACTTTGTCTCCAGGACTATCTTCTGACCTTTTCAAAGGCAAGTATTTAATTATACTCACCTTTGAATCTTTAGCACTTAGCACATCCCTTCCCAGGATAGATGAGCAATAAATTTATATTGAATAAATGAAATTATGTAGGCTTTACTCCATAACAAAAGTAGTAGTTTTTAAAAGTTAGGTAGCAATGAGAGTTGGTGAAAACAGATCAGTAAATCTGAGTGTACACAGCTAACTATGGAAAGTTAGCAAAACTAGCCCTTAGAAAAGTTCCCAATATTTAGAATTGATGACATATGGCAGATAAGAGCATATGACAGGAAGCCAAGTCTTTTGCCATCAGTAAATAACGAATTTGAGGTGTCTGTTTCACCAAGGTAGTGATGCAACTTTAATACATTTTTCAAGCAGCTAATTCAATCTCAGGTATCCAAAGAATGAAACTACTACCAAAATTAATGCAAATAAAATTTAATTTGTAAAAAGAAAAACAGAACCAAGTTAAGAATGAAACATACCAAAGTGACATCATTCTTCCTTAAAAAAAGAAGATCATGGGTCATCATGATTTTCTTCCTTAAAAAAAGTATATTCCTAAATGCCTTCATCAAAAGCATAGGGGAAACTATTCTTTTCCATATTCAAAAGTTTATAACCATATCCAGAGAAAGCTAAATACTAATATCAGGACACTGAAAACTTATAGATATATAGCACTTCATAAACCTCTTTCACATACACCCTATCATTTAAGTTACAAAATTCTTAGAGAAGAATCATTATTGCTTCCATTTTATAACGAACAAAACTAAGGTATACAATTCTGATGTGATTTAAGACAACATGGTTGCTAAGTTTAAGATTCAAGCTTGGTATACTACATCATGCTGCCTCCCTAGCAGTAAGAGTAAGTCAATGTAAGTTAAGTCTCTCCTGAAATTTGTAAGGACATCATATAAACGTGCTAACACATCCTAATGCTGAATCTCTATTAATATGGTTGATTATTTTGGATAAAATAGCTAGAAATGACCTTCACATCTTCATGTTTGATGGCAGTCTGGAAACGTCTGCACTATGATTTATAGACAGGATTTTGTTGAAGGATTTTTATGGTCAAAGAATTTTCTTTCAGTCTCGGATATCCCTATTTTTCTTGTTATTATCAGTTGCCCAAGAAAATTTACTCTGTAATAACATTTTCTTTTGTCAACTTCAAATATCAATTTTGCATATTTTTAAAACCTTAAAAATCTTATACCTTGTCCTTTTCTTTTAAATGCTTCAGAATCAATAAATCATCCTTAGCAAACAATCTTTCAAAATATCTGCTGGTCTACCATTTGTTAGTATAACATTTTGACTTTCAGATAAAATGAGAAGATGTTAACTACTCTTTTCTTAATAAGAATGCCTATTTATTTGTGCTAAGAAAGGCTTTAAAATGGCTTCCTTCAACTGCAAAAATACTATATCTATTCTAACCAGTCATAAAATAATTTAGGTGGTAGAACAAGTAATGAAAGAGAAACTCTTGCTCCCATTAATAAATGAAGTAAGTAGCTGCATTCCCACCCCAAATATCTTCCTGTTGGTTTGTCATGTGACTTTTTAAATAGTTACACGCATTTGTATATATTATATGTATACAATATGTATATAATACATATGCATATTCTAAAACTATAGCTAGCACATCAAGCTTTTGATTATATGGGTATTACTGACTAAGCAAAGTAAAAGCTAGTGGAGATGTTAGTAATTAGTCTATTTGAAGAAAAACATAAAATAAATGATAGCACTGGTGGTACAACAGGTATAGGGAAAATCATGAAGATGGTAAAAAAATGTCTGGTCTTTTGGGAAAACTTGGTTAAGAAACCATGCCTTCTGGTAGTCTTTTCTGTAGGCTAAGTAATTTCTAGAGAGATGAGAGTAATGAATAGCATAAAGCTATCCCCTGTAAATTCTGTCTAACCAAAGCCCTAGAAGAACATGGTATAAGAGAGGAACTGCAGATTGGTGGAAGGAAGAAGGCAGGAAAGAGAAGGGAAAGGAAGGCCTGAAGTATAGAGCTCTGCTCAAAGTTTGTATGAAGGCTGAGTGTATCTGGGAAAAAAAGGACCATAAGAGATGCTAGAGATTCTAGAAGACAGGGTTGTCTAGACTCGATGGAAAAGGATGAAGCTGAGTACAATGTATTTTCTATTACTTACATTTTCCACTGACCCAGATTCATTGAAACAACTTGTGTAGCTGAAATATGTCTTGCCCTGGAACGAATTTCTTGCAGGAAGACTCTACAGTCCCTCTTCAAAAAATGGATCCCCAGAGGTCCTGCCTGACAGGCCCTCCAAATGTGTTCAACTGTGTCTGAATCTTAAGCTAAACACAATATATGCTGCCAAACAGAAGTGCTAATGCTCAAATAACACAATTTAATGTAGCAAAAAATATGCATACCTATTCTAAGAAATGGAATTAATGGAATGCCAAGGGCTTGAAAGAGATTTAAGTGGAATAAAACCACAGTGCACTGCATTTTATTTATGTGTAAATTCTTTCTCTTAGGAGTGTACCTTAGGAAGACTTGAGGAAGCCAACAAATTAAAAATGAAAAAATGGTAAAATGACAACATAATCATAAATATAGATGGAGATTATGAAAGCACGAATACACCTTGCAAGTTTATTTTAAGGATGAGTGAATTTCACTGAAATTATGATTAAAACAAAAACAAAAATATTAAATATTGTTACAATATAGGTGCTACATAATGCTTTGATAAATGTTATTTTCAGTATTATACAGTGCTATGTGTTTGAACGGGTGATTAGAATTCTATCAGTTACCTAGTTTCTATCTGCAAAATTATTTGCATCCAAATTCATCTTTCCATTTTACCTTCCAAGCACAATGGCTGTTTCTCCTCCTGTGCTCTGAATTCCACCCATCATGACTTCTTCACAGATTTCATTTCATTAATTGTGCAATGTCCTTGAATCACTTGAGCATCTCTATTTCTATTGATGTCTTTCTATCAATGTTTAAACATGTTCAGTTAAAAATAAACAGCATTATTTGATCCTATGTTGTCCTATATATACCACTTTCTCTTATAACTCTCCTTCACAGAGCAAGTTATTTTGAACAAATTCATAGAGACAGAAAGTAGAATGGTGGTTATTAATGACTGGGGGGATGGATGGGCAGTTGGGGATGCATTGGCCGAAGCATACAAAATTTCACTTAGACAGAAGGAATAAGTTCAAAAGAGCCATTGTACAACATGGTGACTATAGTTAATAACAATATATCATATACTTGAAAATTGCTAAAAGAATAGATTTCAAGTGTTTTCACCACAAAAAAATGATAAGTATGTGAGGTAATGCATGTTATTAGCTTGATTTAGTCATTCCACAATGCACACATATATTACAATATTATGTTGTACACTTTAAATACATACAATTTTATTAATTTTATGTTAATATTTGTCATTTAAAATAAACAAAAAGAAAAAGGTATTTCAAGAATTGTCTACGCTTGCATTCTCCATTGTGAAGAGCTTTCTAGCTCCCTAGAGTTAACAGGTGACCTGGTTTTTCTAGGACAGACCGATTTATATTTCCTGTATCAGTGTTATTATTAATAGCATCCATTTTCATTCTCAAAAATGAAATAGCTTGAGTGATCAAATTATATGGTCACCCTATATCTGAAATAAACTGTTAAAAGTAATTTGGAAAAAAAAAGGAAAAGATATAATTCCCATAGCAGCAAATACTAACATAAATACATATATAAATACATACAGATTTAGAGTACCTAGAATTAAGCAATGTTAACCATTTTTAAGAGCCATTCTAAAAATTCTACCAAGAAACTTAACGATGACAAAAACTATATGATGATGAACTAGAAGACTATCTTAATATAGTAAAGAAAAAAATAAGTTAAATGATGTCAGAATTACAGTATAAATGGGATTTTTCAGGAAACTTTATAAAACGATATGTATGTGCATATAGAAGAGAATGCCAAATAAATATCTGAAGAAAGAATAATCCTGAGGGAAAAAGTAGATGTAAGGGAAATTAAATCATGCTAAAGTTAAAATAATGGAAAGGATGTGGTAAGCAGTATGTGACACGCAAAAAATAAAGTAACCATGGGTGAGGTGAAAATTATTAGAAAGTATATTTTGACTTAATCTCCAGGTATAAATTAATATTAGTGTTAATATATGAATTGACAGTAGTACATGCATGTGATAAAAATGAACCTATACTGATGGTGTCTATATAAAAATTTTGTATTTTGGGGAGTGGGTGATCAAAAAAGTTCAAAGACTTCTCTACTATAAAATTCAGAAAAAGATCTTGTGATATATGATAAAGAAAATTATAAAGTACTGGAGAAGGGATTAAGTATACTATTATGATTTCTTAGCAATTTGGGAAATAAATTTATGTACTCATCTTACTTCATGTAGAAAATAAATTTCACCTGGATGACAAAACTAAACATAAAATCAATTAATTATTAAAAACCTAGAAAAACAAATGAATATTTTTCAAGTATAAATGTGTGGGTCATTCACGATTTCAAAGCAGAAAGAAATCACCTCCATTATATTCTTCATTAATTGTATTCTTCGGAATTTCTGTTTGGTTTGGCCAGGTGTGGTGGCTCACATCTATAATCCTAACACTTTGGGAGGCTGAGGCAGGAAGATCGCTTGAGGTCAGGAGTTCAAGACAAGTCAGAGCAATATAGTGAGACCCCCATCTCTACAGAAAATAGAAAAATTAGCCAGATGTAGTGGTGCATGTCTGTAATCTGGGCTAGTCTGGAGGCTGAGGTGGGAGGATTGCTTGAGTCCAGGAGTTTGAAGTTGCAGTGAGCTACAATGACACCACTGCCCTCATGCCCAGGAAACAGAGCAAGACCCTGTCTCCAAAAAGAAAACAAAAATTCCGTTTCATTCTTCTTTATGATTTCTATTTCTTTTCTGAAATTCTAGTTTTGTTTATGTATTATTTTCTTGATTTTTTTATAAGTTGTCTGTGCTCTCTTGTAGCATATTGAGCTTTCTTAAAACAATTATTTGAAATCTTTGTCAGGTAATTCACAGCTGTCCATTTCTTTGAGAAGGTTATAGAAAAATGTTGTGTTACTTTAGTGGTGTCATATTTCCTTGATTTGTGTGTGTGTGTGTGTGTGTGTGTGTGTGTGTGTGTGTCTGTTCCTTGAAGTCTTGAGCTTCTGTCTTCACATTGGAAAAAGCAATCACCTAATCTTCCAGTCTTTACTTTACAAAGTCTTTACTGGCTTTGAAAAGGAAAGATCTTCACTATTCAGCAGGGTAAAGTTTTCTGGGAGGTTTCTCAGACCTTTCCTGTGAATGCACTCACTCCATCCCTTTTGCTCCCTTTTGGGGGAAGGGCAAGTCTTAAGATTTTATGCCTTCTCTTGATATCACAAAGCCAGGCTGGATGTTAAGAGCTTGACATTTATTTTGCCTAGGGCAGTGTCCCAAAGTGTTCAAGGTTAGCCCCTTCTGCCAATCCAGTAGTGTTAAGCCATCAGTGAGAACTCATGCATGATGAGAACCACAAAATAAAACTACACATGTATGGTCAACTGATCTTTCACAAAAATGCTAAGAATTTACAATGGGAAAAAGGTAGTCTCTTTAATAAATGGTGCAGTGAAAACTGGATATCTACATGGAAAAGAATGCAACTGGATTCTTATTTAATACCACACATAAAAATCAATTTTAAATGAATTAAAAACTTTATAGAAAGACCAAAAACTATAAATCTAATAGAAGAATACCTAAGGAAAAAGTTTCTTGACATTGGTTTGGGCAATGATTTTTGGATATGATCCCCAAATCACAGGCAACAAAAGCAAAAATAGACAAGTAAGACTACATCAAAGTTAAAAATTTCTATGTATCAAATGAAACAATCAACACAGTAAAGAGGCAACCTAAGAAAGGGTATGAAGTTTCTGTTATGGAGGATAAATAATTTCTGGAAATTGAATGCATAGCATGATGACTATAGTTAAGAACACAATACTGTATACTTGAAATTTGCTAAGAAAGATTTTAAGTGTTCTCATTACCAAAAAAAAAAAAAAATGGTAACTGTGTGAGGTGATGGATCTATTCATTAGCTTGACCGTAATAATCATTTCACAATGTATATGTGTATCAGAACATCACACCATACATCTTAAATTTATACAGTTTTTTCTTGTCAGTTCACTTCAATAAAGCTGAAAAGTTAGAGAGATAATCTCTCATATATTGTTGAGATTTCAGGCAGCGATTAAAAAGATTATTCATAATGATTTTATAATCAGATGGGAAAATACTAATTTTACATCGTTAAAGTAAAAACAATCAAGAGTATAAAATTATGTATTTTTCTTTGAACTCAACTACATAAATACTTCTTTTATAGGCAACGTTTTTCAAAATAAGAATATTGTTTTATAGAAGCAAAAAACAAGGCAAATGGTAGTCAAATTTATGGGCCATTAAAGGTGAGAAGATTAAGTGATGGGGGAAAGACTCTCCTGAAATATGTCTTATTATTTATGTACTGTGGTGGACAGGAAATTGTAGGCTAAGGATAGCAATAAGCATGCAAACAGCATCAGTTTATGTCTCTAAGTTCAATGTGGCATGGTCATATTCCCAAATGCCATTAGCATTTGGCACAAAAGCCAGATAAATAGTGAAAAGTCAACTGGCAGAGACAAAATTAACACAGAATCCTTAATGGAGAAAGATTTCCTTATTTACTATGTAAAATTTAGCAGAAGCATTAAATAAGTAGACTAGAATGAGACAATAGCTACAGACAAAATTTTATCAACATTGTTTATGAAGGCGAGTTATAGGAGACAAGGACTTGGTAGTCAGCATTCGGATCATAGAGCATCACAATAGCAAATAGAGTCTTGCTTAGAGCACTGAGTGTGGTCTATTATTTATAAATCCCAGACATCACTTCCCATTTTTTAAAAGCTATTTTATTTATCTTTGTTTTTTTTTTTTTTTTTTTGCTTGATCTCAATTCACTGAAAATTAAGAATAGGAAAAGACATTACCGGTGCTTTAAATTCCATCCTCAACCACTGTGTGTTAGTATTAAAATAAATCTTTTTTCTATTTCAATAATAAAGTTAGACTCACCAATGGCAGAAAATTAAAGAAAGCAGTGCATTTTTATTTCCTTACATGCTTACTCACAGAGTTTAGTAAAAGCACATGGAACAGCATGACCATAAGGTTAGAGAAGACCTGTATTTGAGTCAGCCAGATATGCAGCATGGTATGAATTGATTAAAAATTTGAATCTCAGTTTCTTAATTTGTAAAATGTCATATAAGAATTCTCAGAAGAGAAATGGTGAGGAGGAAAAGACAAAATGTGGGTGATACATTTTGTTAATGGTAAAGTACTACACAAAACATCTGTTGTTATTGTGTGGGAGCCTCTTGTGATAAATGGCAAGTGAAGCACTCTCTTACTGGACAAAAGTATTTTTAATAGACATTATACTGATGGCAACAAAATGGTGCACCATCTCCATATGCCCTAAGAACCACATATATATATCAGCCCATATGTGAAAAACAGGGCCATTAGTTATAATCTGCATTTCTTTTGTCTTAGAATATTTTTATATTTTCCTATTTAATATATAATTATTAAAGTATGTTTAATCCATGGGTCTGCAAACTTTCCCTGTAAAGGCCAGATAGCAAATATTTTAGGCTTTGTGGTTCATATAGTCTGTCACAACCATTCAACGGACAGCCACATATAAGAATTAAGTGAATGGGTGTTAGCTGTGTTCCAAAAAAATATTTATTCACAGAAACATGCTGCTGTCCATATTTGGCCCACGATCCATAGTTATTGAACCCTCATATAATCTACTGATACTAGGTCTTTAAGAAGACATGAATACTGCCATTGTTGTGAAGATGTTGAGAATATGGGTCCATTTGGAAATGTTTTGGTGCTCATGAACATTTCCTACCCCATTATGTCAAGACTCAAGGAAAACATAAAATTACTTGGAAATATTTATGACACTAAATATAGACATGTTGAGGGAGTAGGTCTCCTTAACAGGATACATTCGGTTTTTATACTTGTCTCAATGTTCTTAGAAGACATCTCAAGAGGATGTCATCACACACTCATTTTTTACACCTGTCTCAGAGTTCTAAGACTATGTTACAAAAGGATGCTGTTTTTCTTACTTGGCTCAGAGATGGATATAAGAAGATGCCACCATACAATTATTTTTCATACTTCTTGTCCATACATCCTGCCTCATGATTATAAGATAGTTGCTGCAGCTCCATATCATGTCCATGCTCTAGACAGGAAGAGACAAAAAGGGAAATGTTAGCTCATGTTAGTTCCTTTTATCAGAAAAACAAAGACTTACCCAGAAACCTCTAAGCAGACTTCTATTTATGTCTCATCAGCCAGAGTCAAGCCACTAAGTCTATTCTATCTATAGTGGAATTGACAGGAAAAAAATGAAGTTGGGAATGGGTATCAAAAAAGCCACCCAACAATAATCACCAAACCAGTTAAAGTTATTCCATAATGCATGTATTAAGGGATAAGGGCTTATTATTAAGAAGTGAGACTTATGATCTTTGCTTCCCAACTGTTTCTACATCATGAAACACATGTAAAATAGTAATAAACATTCACATTACTTTACAAACAGAAAGATGCATCTTTTCATATAGCTCAAGGTGTCTTGCCCTTGGGTCTCTGCTTTCCCCCATTCCTGCCTGGCCACCTAAGGGTATCGATATCTTGGCATACCCGTGGTCCAAGGTACATGAATGTGTTACAGAATACCAACTGAGTTTCAACTTAGACTAAAATGGTAGCTAAAAAAAAATGTTGAAAAACATTTGTTATGCGGGTCTTATTTCCAATTTGTTTTGGACAGTGTTATAAAAGTTTGACTAGGAGACACCCTAAGTTAGTTAATGAGGACCACCTTATATGATATCAGGTACATTAAAAAATTAAGCATCAGAGAAAAAAAGGTAAGCAGTTTCAAAATTTAAAATCATATTTGTTAGCTGTTCTAATGACAATAAACTTCCAGTGCAGTACTGTGTATTCGTGTCTATTTTGCTCAACATACAGTAATTAATAAGATAAAGTTTCAATTATGGTCCATATACAATTATGCATCTGTTAAAATGTTTTCATACATTTTTTAAATAACAGTGGAAAATGATTCCAAGATACTCCTTTCTCTAAGAAAAACGTAAGGCATGCAATCGTGAAGACAACAGGATGCAATTCTTTAAAACATTTATGAACACATATATGCATAGATAAAAGACTTTAAGACATTTCACCATGTTAGTTCTGGGTGGTGAAATTATATGAAGTGATTTTGTTTTCTTCTTTATACTTCTCAGCAGTTTATGAAGTTTTTACACTGGATATATAATAGGATATTTTTAATCAGAAAAAAATCACTTGGGTGAATTTAACACTCAATTCAATTTAGTTTCTAACACACCAGGTCAAACTAAAAATTAAAACTTGAAATAATCAACTGTAAGTATTTGGCCTCCTGTGATTTTTTGCTTCCTATTATTATTCTTAAGTTTCCTCTATCCACATTGTGTTTAACACATAATATAAACTATGACTGTATTTTTTATTTTAAGATTATTTTTGCTGAGCACTTTGGTGTGCACCTGTAATCCCAGCTACTTGGGAATCTGAGGCAGGAGGATCACTTGAGTCCAGGAGTTCAAGAAAAGCCTGGGCAACATAGTGAGATCTCCATCTCACAAAACTATGTTTTATATTTTAACATTTCTGAAAAGAGGATATGTCTTAAAATAAATGTACATATTTACTTTAGTAGATCCTTCTCCAAACTAGCTCTCTGAAACCTTAGGCTCTGTATTTAGTGAGTTATCTATGTGTTTTTCTCTAGTAGACAGCTAACCTATCGAATTAATGAACTGAATAAAAGTGACAGAGCTGCTGCTGTGTTTGAAGTCAGAAGAAGTCCTGTAGAATTTGAATCAACTGCCTTATTTACTGAAATGTAAGCATTTTTCCTCCTTCCTTTAGGCTTGAGCTCATGATTTCATATCCAAGAAAGAAACGAAAGGAGAATCTCCTTTACCTTACTGCCTTAATGGTGATTCAATCAAAACACAAGATTCTCTAGCAGCCTGGCTTGTGGGAGTGTGCCCAATTTTTCCTATAGGAGAGACATGATTTTCAATTTATTTTATTTTGTCAGGTACATGGGAGCTTCCAGGGCTGCTGTTCTTATCACTCCCTTTGTCTGTAAACCAAGACAAATCTTTAGACTTCTAACAGCTAGGCTGTTTTCATTGGCTAATACGCAAGAAGAAAATTTTGCACTCAGATTAAAGAATCTGGATTTTCATAGACCAATGGTGTGGAACAAAAAGAAGGTTAAAATCAAATATTTTAAGAAGCCTATTTGAATTTCATTTCTGGGATAAAGAACATTAATTTTTCAATCAAGTGTCATGGTAGGAACAAAGCAAAAATTAATTTTAAAAAATGTAAGAGATGAAATAGATTGGCTGCTTCTGAGGACTAAGTTAACCGATCTTACAAATAATATGGGTATCTGATGATTTGGTATAATTTTATTTATTTTATTCCTTCAACAAATATTTGTGGAAAACTCTATACTCAGGCAACTATGCTAGGTCCTGGGTAAACTGTGGGAAACAAAATGGCACAGTATCCACCCTCAGGTGGTACTAATAGAAAGAAGGCTATATAGCAATTAAATAAATATGAGTCTAGGTTTAAAAATTTTGGTTGAGATTTCTAGAGAAAATGGCCATGCACGTGTTCTTTACTATCCCATATCTACCAAACTAGATAATGGAAGTTACGAGTATGAAGAGAAAACAAAAATTGGAAACAGTACTGGAAATTAGGATTGGGTGCTATTTTCAGGCCAATAATTTAGAAAATTTCTAATTTCATATATACACACACACATATGCATATATTATACTGATATATATAAATGATATGTATACATGTATGAATTAACATATACATATATACTTGTGTATGTATACAAACACAACACATACTTTGGACAGAACTATATTAAATGAAAAAGTGAAGAGTTTCTGTAAAACCACTTCTGCCTACATCAAGGGAGAGCAGTGAACACCAGAAACAAATGGTAAGAGACTGCCAACCACTGTGACTATGATGAAATAAAATGATTGTGATACAGGGATGGTCATCTCTCTCTTTATATGCATTCCTTCCAGTCAACATAAAATAAATGTTTTTATATTAAAACTTTTATCCTGTGAGTATAATTATATAATATACTGGGTTTAGTCATTTAAATACAACTGATACTAATACACAAAAATTCATGGAACAGTATTAAAACCATTTAATAAAATGCCTGATGATTTGATGAAAGAATATCACACAATACAGAAATATAAAAAGTGAGGAAAGATGGCTGACTAGAGACCCTGGTCATCAGATCATCTCAGAAATAAGGAAAAGTTTTAGATGATAAAAACATAGCTCAGGTGTAATTATGAGGGAAAAGTGATAGAAACCTACCGGAGATCCCATGGGAAGAAGTTCCAGAGCAGAACAAGAAGCAAGATTTTGGCAGATATCATCGCCTAAGGAATTTGAAGCCCTGTGGAAAGGGTAGGTGGGAGTGTTTGTTTTCCTGCCCTCACACCTCTGGCGGTCTGCAGGATCCTGAACTTTTGGAGAGCTTCTCTACCTTCATGAGTGCAAAAGCTGCTGCCACCAGTGTACTGGGAGCTTCTTAAGAACAGATTACCAGGCTGTCAGCCTCCTTGGTGTCACTCCCCCTCACCATAGACCTGAGCTGAGAAGACAGGTGCCATACTGTTTTTTCCACCCATTGTGTGTTTTTGTCCTCTCTAGGAAGCTTCAGCCCTTCAGTTTTTTTGTCACTAGTCCCCACACAAACATTTTCCAACACATGCCCAGACTGCAGTGGCCAAAGGGGGTCACTAGGTCCTGGGAACTGTATGATCCCAGAGCTTGGATGTTCAGGGATGGCTGCCTTTAGAGGAGACAAGAGTGCAGCAAGCCATGGTGGTCTCTTGGGACAAAGGGGAACAGATTGCCAGCTCTCCTCAATTCAGGCTCTCCTCCTCCTCCTCTTCTTCCCCACCCATAGCTCCCAACACAGCCATGGTAGTTCCCATGTGGGCTGGCATAGGTGCCCCAAGGGACAATTGAGCTGGAGCTCTCAGGAGTAGCTGCTTCCCCTTTGTTGGTGAGCCCACCACATGTAGGCTTCCACAGAGAATGGGGGCTCATATCTTTCCTCTTAAAGATCTGCAGCGGAGCAAGGAGTGTTCAGACTGTGAGTTTCCTGGCTACCAGCAGGAAACTCCCCAGTACTGCCCACCTGGCTGCTCCAGCAGAGCAGGATATACCCCAAAGTGGAGGGACATTAAGCCTGCTTGAGCACTCCATCGGCAACTCGGAACCAGCATGCTTCTTCTTGGCACAGTTAGGGACTGAACTTGGGGAATCAGAGGATAGGCCTGCAGGCTGAATCCTGTATCCCCAGGACTCCATAGTGTTGTTCGGGGGCACAAAGGGGATATTTGTAAACTAATCTTCGAAAGTTAGAGAGCCAACTAATCTTGGAAACATTGGCAGAACTAAAGGAGAGTGTGGTGTGGGCCTGAGCCACAGTACATTTGTGGAACACACTTCCCTCTACAGGAAAGAATGCATTTGGTTTGAGGTGGGATCCTGGGAAGGGAAGCTCCCAGCCTGTGATACTCAGCTAGCTTGGGCTGCTGCTTATAGCCAAATGATGGAAGGAGATCCACAGGGCAAGGGAAGAGGGAGAAGAGGGAAACTCACTCCCACTGGCCAGACTGTGGGATGGCCTCTCCCCTATGAGTAGACTTTTTGACTTGGTGGGGACACTTCAGCCCCTCCCTAGTCACTTTCCCCAGCAACCTGGGAGTTGACCCACAACCCCTGCTGAGACAACCCTTGTGCCCAGTTTTGTGGAGACTTAACACAGGCTCATTTGACCCAGCCCCACTCTGCCTCACTTTACCACCCACCTCAGTTGTGATGGAGCACAAAAAGGAGCTCCCTGGGAGCTGTGGGGCCCAACCCACTGCCTGGGACATCCCAGTGCTTCTCTTGATTGGCCAGAGTCAGTCACAGGTCCCAAAAATCACCACTGTAGCTGGCTCTTTCCTGCAAACACCTTCTACTGGCAGGGAGGACAACTTGTACAGCTTATTATAGCAATATGATTCAGTAATAGAGAGTATGGCTGACTCTTACCCACAAGTGCCACCTACTGATTCAGAGATTAAACTGGGCATCCAAATATCATTCATATTGTTAAGAAGACCACAGGGCTGTGGAAAGACAAAGGATTTCAAAGACCTCTATCTCCCCTTGTCGACAAGAGACAGGGAATCTGACCACATACATAGTACACCACTGCTATAGCCTACAAACAACTAGCAGTTGAGAAAACAACCACAGTAAGGATATCTATAACCAAGATATTCATCTAGAACCTAGAACCTGGCAAAGTACACACAAGCACAGCCAAAGTTCCTTACCCGACATATGCTACAGGCATATCCTTAAGAGTGAGGGAGGAAAAAAAAAGTCCCATCTAAACAAAAGAAATACAAAAAGAAGTGACAGCTGTTCCAGATGAGAAGGATTTAGCACAAGAACTTGGAAGTATGAAAAATTGGGGTGAAAGGGCCTCTCCCCTAAAAGATTGCACCAGCTCTCTAGCTATGGATCCTTACCAAAATGAAAATATTAAAATTACAGATAAAGAATTCCAAATATGGATTGTAAGGAAGCTCAATGAGATCTATGAGCAAATGGAAAACAAAATAAAAAAAACCAGAAAAATAAATCAGGAAATGAATGAAATCTTTACTAAAGAGATATATTTATAGAAAACCAAACATAAGAGCTGTTAAATGAAAAATTCATTTAGAGAAATACAAAACACAGTGTAAAGTTTTAAGAATAGACTAGACCAAGCAGAAGAAAAAATTTCAGAGCTTGAAGACAATTTTTTTGAAGCCAGTACCACCCTGATACTGGAAAGGACACAGGAAAGAACACAACAAAAAAGGAAAACTAGAGAACAATATCCCTCATGAACACAGGCAAAAAAATACTCAACAAAATACTAGCAGACCAACTTCAACAGCATAACAAAAAGATAATCCACCAGGACCAAATGAGTTTTATCTCAAGGATGCAAGGATGGTTCGATATGCAAAAATCAATAAATGTTATTCACCCCATAAACAGAAGCAAAAATAAGGACCACACGATCAGCTCAACAGATGCAGAAAAAGCATTCGATAAAATCCAGCACCTCTTCTTGATAAAAACCTTCAACAAACTAGGCATAGAGGAAGCAAACATCAAAATAATAAAAGCCATACATGACAAACACACAACCAACATCATACTGAGTGGGGAAAAGTTAAAAGCATCCCCCTGAAGAAAAGATACAAGACAAGAGTGTCCACTGTCACCATTTTTAATCAACATAATATTAGAAGTCCTAGCCAGACCAATCAGGCAAGAGAAAGATATAAGGGGCAACCAAATTGGGAAACAGGGTGTCAAATATCCCTGTCTGCCAATGATATGATTTTGTATCTAGAAGATCCTAATGATTCCACCAAAAGACTCCCAGAATTGATAAATTCATCAAAGTTTCAGGTCACAAAATCAATGTACACAAAAGAGTAGCATTTCCATATACTGATAATACTCCAGCTAAGAGTGTCAAATCAAACACCCAATACCATTCACAATATCTAGGAAGAAAATAAAATATGCAGGAATATATTTAAACAAGGAGGTAAAAGATCTCTTCAAGGAGGACTATAAAACACTGATGAAAGAAATTATAGATCACCAACAAATGGAAAAAACATCCCATGCTCAAGAATTGGAAGAGTCAACATAGTTAAACTTTCCATACTGCCCAAAGTGATTTACAGATTCGATGCAATTCCCATGAAAATACGAATGTCATATTTCAAAGATCTAGAAAAAATAATACTAAACTTCATATGGAACAAAAAAAGAGCTTGAATGGCCATAGCAATCTTAAACAAAGTGAACAAATACAGAGGCATCGCATTACTTGGCTTCTAATTATACTATAGGTCTATAGTATCCAAAACAGCACGGTACTGGTATAAAGATAGAGTCCTAGACCAATGAAACAGAATAGAGAACCCAGAAATAAAACCATAGAGGTATGACCAACTGATTTTTGACACAGCAGACAAAAGGATATACTGGGGAAAAGAAGCCCTATTCAGTAAATGGTGCCAGTATAATTGGATAGCCACATGAAGAAGAATAAAACAGGATCCCTATTTCTCACCATATGCAAAAATTAACTCAAGATGGATTAAAGACTTAAATGTAAGACTTGATACCATAAAAATTCTAGAAGAAAACATAGAAAAAATGCTTCCGGACATTGGCGTTGGCAAAGAATTTATAAGTAAGACCCCAAAGTCATATACAGCAACACAAAAATAAATAAATAGGACTTAATTAAGTTAAAAAGTTTCTGCACAACAAGGGAAATAATCAACAGTGTGGATAGACAACCTACAGAATTGGAAAAAGTATTTGCAAACTATACATCTGACAAAAAACCAATATCCAAAATCTACAAAGAACTCAAATCAGTAAGAAAAAAGCAAATAACCCCATCAAAAAGTGGACAAAAGACATGAACAAGGTTTTTTTCAATGGAAGATAGACAAATGACCAACAAACATGTGAAAAAATACTCAATATAATTAATCATTAGGGAAATGCAAATTAAAACCACGATGAGATACCACCTTACCCCTACCAGAATGGCCATTATTAAAAAATAAAAAAAAAAACAATAAATGTTGGCATGGATGTGGTGAAAAAAAAATGCTTTACACTCTAAGTGGGACTATAAATTAGAGCAACTTCTTTGAAGAACAGATTGCAGATTCCTCAAAGAGCTAAAAGTAGATATACCATTTGATACAGCAATCCCACTACTGAGCATCTAGCCAAAGGAAGTTATTATCCCAAAAATACACTTGTATCTAAATGTTTATTGCAGCACAATTCACAATTGCAAAGATATAGAACCAACCTAAGTAGCCATCAATTGATGATTGGATAAAGAAAATATGAGGTATACATATAGATGTGTTTGTGTGTGTGTGTGTGTATATACACACACACATATATATATATATATATATATCTCATGAGATACTACTTTTCCATAAAAGGAATGAAATAGTGTCATTTGCAGCAACCTGGATAGAACTGTAGTTCATTATCCTAAGTGAAGTATCTCAGAAATGAAAAGACAAACACCACATGTTCTCACTAATAAGTGGGAGCTAAATGATGGGTATACATAGTCATAAAATGGTGTAAAGAACATTGGATACTAATGAGGGAGGAGGGTGAGAGGGTATGAAGTATAAAAAATAACCTATTAGGTACAATGTGCACTCTTCTTGGGATAAGAACACTAAAGGCTATGACTTCACCGTTATATAATTCAATCATGTAACACTTGTATCCCCTCAATATTTCAAAATAAAAATTAAAACAAAAAATTTAAAAATATACTAAAACTAAGATTAATTTATTTTGTATTGGAATTAGCTTAATATTTGAAGGAAATTGAGAATTTTATTTACCATAAAAGACTGAAAAAGTCTTTCCAGTTTTATCAAACCACTTCCCAATATTCCATTATCCATTATTTTTGCATATGAAAAAGATTCTAGTACTTGAAATGAAGCAGTAGATTCGAACTGAAAGTAAAAATTGGAAAATCAGAAGACGATGGAAATAGTATGAGCCAATGTACCACATTTACTAATACCCACAGATTAAGTGACTTAAAAACTATCTAAAGTGATGCTTCAGGTAATGTATAAAAAAATTAGGGCCGGGTGTAGTGGCTCACGCCTGTAATCCTAGCTCTCTGGGAGGCCGAGGTGGGCGGATTGTTTGAGCTCAGGAGTTCGAAATCAGCCTGAGCAAGAGCGAGATCCCGTCTCTACCAAAAATAGAAAGATATTAATTGGACAACTAAAAATATATAGAAAAAATTAGCCGGGCATGGTGGTGCATGCCTGTAGTCCCAGCTACTCGGGAGGCTGAGGCAGGAGGATCGCTAAAGCCTAGGAGTTTGAGGTTGCTGTGAGCTAGGCTGACGCCACGGCACTCCAGACAGGGCAAAAGAGTGAGACTCTTTCTCAAAAAAAAAAAAATTAAAACTTTGGTTCATGTATTCAATGGAATGAAAGAAATTTGAATTGGCAATACAATAAGGAGATGTCCATTCATTTTTGGTAACCAAATATTCAATTTTTAATAAATTTTATTACATTAAATGCCCTGAGCTCATCATTATACAATTCATCCAAGTAAAAAAAAATTACTAGTATCTCCAAATCTATTGAAATTTAAAAATGAATAAAATAAAGTAAAATAAAATTTTATTTCAGCTATTTTTAATTTTTTTATTTTTAATTATGATAGGTACATATCAGTTCTATACATTTATGGAGTACATATGATGTTTTGCTACAGGCATATATATTCAATCTGTAATAATCAAATATGGATAATTCGGGTTCCCATATCCTCAAGCATTAGTGAAACTGGAAGATTCCAAATATTCATTTTTAATAGGGATACACTTGCATGTTATTTTTAAAGTTACCTCTTCTAGCACAAGGCAAAATATCGGATTTATGCCCACTTTTAAGGAACATTGTTCCTTAAACAACATATTGACATACAAACATAAACAGATTTTGTGCTTTTTTATTCCCTATAGTTAAGCTAACTTAGTTTGTGTTGCTTCTAAAGAATTTGAGGGAGAAATATATCAAAGGAAAAATTAAAAAGCAGGAACCAAAAAGGTGTCTGTGAACACATCATTTAGAAAAGAAATACAAGTGGCTATTAATGTCTGCAAAGATAATCAACCTCAGCAATAATCAGAAAGATACAATTTAAAATGATGATATACTATTTTACATTTATGACTGATTCAGGTTTTTAAAAACATTGTAGAACATAGTGCTTATAAGGAGACAAGGATGAAGGGGAATCAGAGATTTTTCTCATATACTGATAGTGTTAATTTAAATCAATGCAATTTTTTTCTGGAGAGGAATCCTATAATCTTCATCGTATCATTAAAAGTGGTTGGTTACCCTTTGATCTGACACTAGGAAAATCTAAGAACTTATTCTCAAGATATAAAAGAGCAAGTGTTCAAAGATTAGTTATAAGGATGTTCATTGTAGCATTACTTATAAATATAATATTGAACAAATATGGTGATTTATAAATGCTTCTTAAATACATTAAGCTTCATCCATACAATAAAAATATGTTGGGACTACGAAGTGTACAATGAGATAGGACTATATATATTGACAAAGAATGTATTCAAAATATAGTGTTAGTGAAAAAAGTTGTTATGAACCAGTATGCATAGTATTCTCACATTCATCTTAAAACATACTCATGAACATGTAAGTGTATTTGAAAGAATATATTGCATAAACAGCTAACACTAAAGTGAGTAATGTAAGTTATTTATGTTTAAACAGAAATCATGTGTTATCCAAAAAAAGTAATTCCACTTTTAAAAATAATTGAATTTAAAAATGTATAGATTAAGGTACATACATCCACATGGGGGAATATGGTATGCTTATTCATTCATTGTTTCTTTCCTTAAACACATACTATGGGTGCTGTGTGTCAAATACTGTTTTAGGCAGTAGAAATTGAACTGTGAACAAAAAAAAACAAAACAAAAAAATCACTGTGAAGATTTCATTGTATTGGAAGGACTGAAATATAAAATAAAATAAAATATATAGGATGTTAGTTGATAGTGAAAAGTGCTATGTAGAAGAACAAAGCATAAAAGGAGGGACGATGAGTGTAAGAATGTGTATGTTTAGGGGCAGTTTTTGGAACCTAGTAATGGCCAATTAAAGACCTGAAGGAAGTGACAGAATATACTACTAGTGCAAAGGTTCTGAAGAGGGAAGGTGATGTTTGAAATGTTCCAGAAGCCTACTTGGGAAAGTTCAGAAGCAACAAGGAAGACATTATGGCAAGAGCACAGTGATGTTATTCATTTTAAATGTAACAGATTTTTTACTGTTATTTTTTGATAGATAATTTTTTATTCTAAAAAATTTCTAACACAGTAAATATCCATAAATTTAACATACATAAAGGAAAACACTATAGGATTACCCCAAACTTTTAAGAGTGGAAAGAAGGATAGGGAGAGATAAAAACTAAAAAGGCATAGAGAAATAGAGTGAAAGAGGACTTTCACAATGGGGTGAGGGGAGCGGAGAAGATAGAAAAATGATTATTAACAGGGAAGAAAGAGAGACAACAGGATCAAATTTAACTTCCTACATAAGGTGGGTTGGGAAAAGAAAAAGAATGAATGATTCCAAACTAAGCAAGGAATAGAAAAATAAAACAGGACGGACCAATTATAATTTCTTTCAAAAGGGGGTAAGAGAAAGTAGGAGAAGAATAAAAAAAGAAACTTAAAATGCAAAAACAATAGAAAAAATAAGGCCAATCCAATTTCATCGGCAAAGGGGGATAAGAAAGAAAAATAATCAAAAAAAAGTGGGAAAATCACAGAGAAAACAGAACCAAATCTATTTTATTTCACACGGAGGCAAGGGGAGAAGGAAGCAGGGAGGATAAAAAAGAAAAAAAAATTGTAAAATAATAGAGAAAGCAGGACTAAATTCAACTTTTTTTTTCCAACACAGGGGTGGGGGTGGGGGGCAGGGAGAAAGAGCAATAATGAAAAACAAATATGCCCTTAAATGGGACAAGAATAGAGAAAACAGAACTAAATTCAACTTCTTTCAGAAGAGAAAAAAGAGATAGAGCTAGAGAGGTAAGAAAGTAAAAAAGATATGAAAATGGTAAAGGAACAAACAGACCAAATTCTACAACTTTCCCAAGGGGGAAGCTGAAGCAGATAAAAGGAACAAAGCAAAACAAAGCCAAACCAAGCCAAACAAAAAACTCCAGACTGGGATCATAGAGAAAATTCGACCAATTACAACTTTGTCCATCAGGGTGCAAAAGAAGGGTTAGGAAAGAAAAATGACCCCAAACTGGACAAGGAATAGAGAAAACGGGGACTAACCTAAGTTCCTTCACAAGCGCTGCCTGGGAGCAGGACGGGTGCAGGTGGGTAAGAGGAAATGACGTCAACAGAAAAAGAATAAACAGGAACCAATCCGACTGCCTTCCCTCAGGGCAAGAGAGGCGTCATAGGATAAGAAAGAAAAGTAACCCATAAGTGGAAAAGGAATGGACAAAACAGGACCAACGCCAGCTTCTTTCACAGGCAGACATAGAGGGCGAATTTGAGGTAGGGAATTAAAAGGAAAAGAGACTCCAAACTGGGAAAGGAATAAAAAAAATAATGACAAAATCAGTATCACTCACAAAGGGCAGTAGAGAAGTAGGCAGCAGGAATCGAGAGGAACCCGGAAGAGGGGATGGAATAAAAAGTTCCTGTTTTGCTACTGAGTTTAATGATCAAACAGATTTCAGAATTTCAGGGACAACTACTATACTGTCAAAGTGTAGGGGTCCTACTAAGGGGGTGTCACTGTTCAGGATAGTGTCAGTGAGTGTCTTGGGAGCCCTAAACCAGGCTGATGCCCAATGAGGATGCCGCCTCAGAGAATCCAGCGACCCTTAAGCCTACCTCCTCAGGTAACTGTGGGATGCACCAAGCCAGGTGAAAGGTCTCTAGGACCTTTCAAGTGGCTCGAAGCTCAGGAGTCCTACGACAAAATGAAAGGTCTTCCTTTCATCAGCTAGAATTTTTCACAGATTGCTAGTTTTCTACAGTTATTTCATAGGAAACCTAATGCCAGAAAGGACTAGATAGCAGCTTCAGGATGGAAAACGTAGATTCATAGCCAGGATCCCAGATTGAGAGAGTGGATGTTTTAGGATGTCAAATCCTAAAGGTACAGTAACAATTCACGGAAGTCTGCGGTTCACATTTATATTCACTTATAGTTTGCATAACATATTGGGTTTAATGTGCAAAATAGAGTATTTGAGATAAGTGTGGGAAATCCATTGTATTATTTCTTAGTATTTCTTTTTTTCCTTTTTGGGAAATAGAGCAGTAAGAAATGAGTAAAAGGACTTTCCAGATTGCATTCTTCAACTCATCCTTTGGAAGATTTATATTGTGATGCTCTAACTGCCCGGGATCATCCTAGCTTTCCAAAACTCTCTCCTTTTCTTTTTAATTAAATGCTTTGTATAACATTTGGAGCAAAAAACATTCAACATTACCACTTCAACTATTGCCGTTACTCCATAGATCTAAGGAAATTTAATATATAAAAACTTTACTTTTAAAAATTGCATTTAAATGTTTGTGTCTTTAATATCTAAAAAATAAAAATAGCTCAATTTTATGGAGAAAATAATAGACATATTTTCCTTTGGCTAAGTTAAGAAAGTTCTGTATGCATAAAGGTTAAGGGGTCACCACCCCTAGTATTGTGTTATACAATTGCTTTTCATAAGTACTATGATGGACCTAAGCAAATCCTTTGTGAATTATGACTCCTTACTTCTTCCATCCTAAAAGCTGGAAGTTTTACCTTCCTCTGCCTGTTCTCCTCACTGGTGATAGTTAATGTCTAGTAGATGATATCATGCTGTTTCCTAGAGAAAATCAGAGAATTAGAACCCAACCTAATTAATATCATCTATAAAATGCTTTCAGATCTTTGTTTTCCTCTTGAAAAATCATTGTTGGATTTTTCATGACCTAGTCACCAAGAATGATAAAACATCTTTCAAACAGTTTGTGTATAAATTTGTGTACTCTTATTTCATGATCTATAAGTTTCACAGTTCATTATTATATAACTTTTAAAATTTCATAGAAAAGAGATAAACTATTTTTGACCTCCACCCCTCAAATGTTATTACACACAGCCAGACATATCCATTTTTATCAGTGGGGCATAGAACTTCACTGAATTTTTTAAAAAACAATTTACATTGTTATGAACTTTTTAGAACTTCTAAATTTTTATGATTTTACACTTGGAAAATAATCAAGGTGATCACTTTTACCAGTTTACATATGTAAAATTATTTTTCATAGATTTGAAACCTTTTCCTTTGGATTAACTTAATTTTGTTAATATTACATTGCTTTAGAATTTATAAAAATAGGAAAATTTCTGTAAATAGGTCTATTGTTTGGGGCTTTAATAGACTTGAACAAAATTGCCATGTTTTGTTCCTATAATTTTGTCTTAAAATTATTGTTCATTTTTATGATGGTCTTTACTTGGATTACTTGGTTATTTATCAATGAAAGAAGAAGAACCTGCGTAATGAAAGAGAGGGTTGCAAAGAAAGCAGTCAGGACAACAAACAGGATTGAGAATGGAAAAGAAATAGTAAGAAAACATAACAATTAGCAATGTAATAGAAGCAAGACAATAATGAAAATGGGGACACATACCTATTAAAAAATAACGGTAGAGTGAGTTAACAAAAAAGCTACCTAAAACCAAATGAAACTAAAGAATTAAAAATAAGAGAATTGACAATTGAATACCAGGCATGATATCATTAGCAAAAGAAAATGCTTTCAGTGACTCTTCAGCAACTTTCAGGGACTCAACATTGATAAAAGGCCAAATTCCATGATAAGTAATGAATCATCTTTTAACACTGCAAGGAAAAATGAAAATAAATCAAACTTAGTGGATGCTTTCATTTTGTGTACACAAAGAGTGCAATGCGCACCACGCAATAGGATGGACATATTTGAAACCTGGACTGAGGGGAGGAGGGGGGGCAAGGGCAACACACGT
>CAUYSK010075466.1:0-11861 GCA_963575035.1 Avahi laniger
AATCTCAGAGAGTCATATGAACTTAAGATACTGTGATTGTTCTGGTTCCCAAACCTAAATCCTTGACCTTGTCTCCCACCCGGACTAGCTCCAGCTGCATCTCCAACCATCAGTGGGCACCTAGATGGCACCCAAAGTTCAAAACTCTTCTGATGTCCTCCACTTTGTGTCTCTACCATATCTGAGAGGGGAGTAATCATTTGGTCATACCTGCCATATGCCAGGCCCATTATAGTATTAAATAATTACTTCACTAAATCCTCTCATATTCTTTCATGAGATAGGTATCATTGTGTGCATCACACAGATGTGAAAACTGAGGTTCACAGAAGTCCAATGATTTGCCCAAGTTCGCCCAACTGGTAAGCAGGAGCTGTGACAATGATTTTCTTTTGTGTGAAATACCATAGCGGGTTGGAATGTCCCCTTCAACAGTGATCCACACCTGGTAGTGTGCTAGAGTCTGCTTATTCGGGCTCCTGAGAATCAACTGTAATTTCTGGCATTTTTGCCAGCTGATTGTTAAACAGGTTGGTGTTCTGAAATCTGCTATGGTAGGAGTATTTATACAATGGAAATCAGCCCATGTTACAAACACAACTGGGGCTTTCATTCCTCCCTAGAAACATTGCCAGCACATCACCGACTACACCTTCCTATTTGGACTAGCGTGGCAAGGCAACACTATATCCCGATGGAGTTTTGCTGAAATTTCAGAAATAATAAGTAGAAGGAAATAGCCCCTGGATTGCAGACTGTGTAAACAAAAACTTACAAAAGTAAAGATAAATGTACAAAGATACAAAGGATCATGAGGACGAAGTATGTCCTTCTTAACATGGCTTACACTTCCGACAGTACTACATGGAGTTCTCCTGATAGGCTGGTAAGAAATAATTAGGAAGGCCAACACTAGTTTTAGACGGGGAGGCAGTTAAATTCTGGAGCAATGTGAGAACCGTTATGGAAAGAAAGAGCTCAGAGATTTAATTTTAAACTAAGAGATGCGGGAGACAACACAGGTCCCTTGAGGTAAATTCTAAAACAGGGATTATTTTTTTAAAAAGGTGAATGTGTAGTTAGCACATTAATGCAGTGACACAGATAATCCGAAGCAAAAGATAAAATCACATGATGAATTCCAAAGCCAAAGATAAATGACTGGAATTTTTTCTTTGATCAGCTGCATAAGATTTACCTTCTGCATCAAAGTGCATTCTTAATTAGATGAGCACGCATCAATCTAATATCTGGGAAAAGGAGTCTAGAAGCTTATGGAGTGGTTAGAGGCAGTCAGCCTGCATTCATTTTGTTTCTTTTTAAGTAAACACTCCATATGTGGAGAATAATCCCCATGTGAACAATAAAGAAATTAGTGTTTTAACTTGTGGCCCAGAGCAGTTGTTCCCAAACCTGGCTGATCATCAGATTTGGTTGAGAAAATTTTTAAAAATACAGAATCCATTGTCTACATTTAGATTTAGATTCAGTGAATCTAAGAAATTGTGTTTTCCAGAACTGAACTGAAAGACTCATAAAAGCATAAGAGCAAAACAATAATTATGACAATTAAAGGATCCTATAAAGAATCCTAAGTAAGGTTGACCAACAGACCTAAGTATAGCCAGAGAACAGGAAAACACTGAGGACAGAAATCTACAGAGGATTCCAGTTTCTGAAGGGGTTACAATTGGATCTAGCAGGACCCTGAGTGTAAAGCAGGAAGACTAACTGCCATTTCTTAGCTATGTTTCGAGGGCAAGTTACTTAATTTCTCTGAGCCTCAGAATCCTCATCTGTAAAATAAAATGGGAGACTCCTAAATTGTTAGGCTGTTGGAAGATGAGAAGCACCTATCACAGTTCCTGGCACAAAGGAGGTCATTGTTAGCTATTGCTCTATTGTTATCTATTTATTTTCTTTTCTTTTTCACTCTGCTTTGGGAACATTATCCCAAGCCAATGCGTATAAAGCTGCAAAGCTGCTACCGGGGTCGCTCCAATCTCTCTTTTCCAGTAGCAGCCTACAGCAGGCTCCAGCAGTCCTCTGAGGACAACAGAAAAGGCTAATCGCAGCACCGGTGGTCAGAAAGCAACATATTAGCTTTATCTTGGCTCTGCCCTCAACTCGCAACACGACCCTAAACAAGCCTCCTGCTTCCCTTGGTCTTAATTTCCAGCCCTGCCAAATGGGCACAAATCAAATGGAACCTGTCTTCGCCAGAGCTCTAATGAAGAGCCCAGGAGAACGGGTAAACGAAGAAGGCTGACACTCAGCTCAGGGATAATGAGCCAGCCTGTCACTGTCCCTGGGAGCTTTCCCTCTGTGGTCAGGGAGGATGTTGGCACCCCCAAACTGCTGCGCTGAGCTTCAGCTAATTGGAGGCTTGATGACAGATGACACCAGGTTTCTGGGAAACGAAATGATGTCTCCGGCCCCAGAGTTCTGCAGTGAGGAGGAGGGGCGATGGGAAACCTTCCCAGAACAACGCACCCAAGATTCCTGGGGGCAGCACATAAAACATTAATGGAACTCAAGCCACTACCAGAACTGTCAGGGAGTGAAGGAAACGAGCAAAGCTGGGAGCGGAGAGTGCTGCTGGCCCAGCCTGCCAGCTGGCACGACACGCTGGAAGTGAGATGCGGCCAGCCAGAAGGCCAGCAGGACGGCCGCCGAGGACCACAGCTGCACCGAGAGCTCCAGAGACTCCAGAAGATTCCCAGGTATTAGGGCAACAGCAATTTGTTCTCCATCAGAGAGGAAAGGAGGTATGTCTTGAAGAAAAGGGGATGAAGCGAAAATATGGGGGAAGGGCCCCAGTGATTCTGTTACAAAAAACCCGCAGGAGAGACAAGGGAATGCCACAAGTGGAGGAGGCAGACTTGTGCAGAGGGAGGGGGATGGGCCTGTGAAACATCCCGAAGGAGGTAGAGGAGAGACCAGGAGCAGGAGGAGGAGGATTCGAGGAAATTATGTTGCTCAACCTCCCATTAAAGGATTATGGTGGAGTGGCTGCCACTCCTCCACATAGAGAGGGAACTTTCCAGATCTTCATACTAATGTTTTTTCTAACTTAAAATTTGTAAATCATTTCCATGTAGATGAAACATGCCAAACACATGAAATTTTACACTTCCAACTTGAGCTAGCTCTGAAGCCGCTGTGTTTTCCCCTGCAAGTGAAGGGGGTTAGGAGCTGGGGAAGGGGGGTAGGACTGATTAGATGTGACAAGTAATGCTTGCCACTCCGCCCCAACACCTGGCCAGCCGGGCCCCATCAAAGGCTCCAGCTGGCCCAGCCTGCTGACTGCATGAGCCTCCTTTCCAGCAGCTGCTGGTCACAGCACCAAGGACCAAGCCTAACTAGACATAAGGATGTGGCCCAAGTAAAAGCCACTTCTCCCCTAAGATGGGAGCCACATCATTATAGCAACTTCCTTGGCTGCATTCATGGATTTGATTTATACCAAATTTATTTACACACCCTTAAAAGTTGAACATTCTCAAAAAGCAAACACTCCCAAATGTATCACTTGTTTATGTTCTGTGTCCTCCGTCAGGTTGGGAGTACCCAGGGGCAGGTCTATGCATCTCCCTCCCCATGAGGAACTTTGTTAGAGTGGAGATCACCAAACAGACCCCAGCAGAGCCTCTATATACCTAGACTTTATAAATTTTTTTTGATATGGACAGCATTTTAAATCCCTGTTTTTCCAGAGGATTCTTCTTCAGGAAGGAAAAATTTTTGAAAACTAGTGATGTTTTCTTTGTTTTCAAAAGTAAAACACACACAAGGCTCCGGTCCTCCAGGGGAAGTGCCAAGACACTGGAGTGACCAGGAGCTCAGCCAGATGCAGTCAAGGAAAGCCATTGTTCTTCCTGCTAGAAAGGGATGGCCTGCCCCATGCAGTGTCTCCACTACCCTCTGAGTCCGGTTCACCTGGGACTTCCCAGACCTCAGAATCCTGTATTAGTTGGGATTATGTTTGGCTGAGATTCACAGAAAGCTCTACCATAGTGGCTTAAACAAGTAAGACGTTTATTTGTCTTAAGCAACAAGAAGTCTGGAGCTGGCATTCCAAGGCTGCCCTAATGGTGGCTGTCTTCTTAATCTACCATCCTTGCATGTGGCCTTTGTCTCTTGGTCACAAGATGGCTGCAGCACCTCCTGGTATCATATCCTCATTCCAGGAAAGAAGAAGGGTGAAGAGCAAACAGCTTTTTCTTTGGATGGCTTTTGCTTTATTTAGGAAGAGAAGACCTTCCCATTGACTTGTGTCTGTATATCAATAGTCAGAATTCTGTCACACAGTCTTTCTTCCCTAGTGGCAAGGGAAGCTGAGAATTTCACCATCCACTCTTTATAAAAAAGGAAAGAAAGATACATGTTTGGAATAGATATTAAGCACACCAACCAGTAGTATCCGTGCTAGACACACAGATTCACAAATCAAAAGAAAGACCCTTCCACTCTCTCGAGAGGGATGGTGTGGGGTGGCTCGTGACCCTCTGCTCTCTCAACGTGAAGCACTATGAAAAAATACATCCCAGACTCAGAAGAGCCTCTCAGGCTCCCAGATGTATGCCCTCTCTTTAACATGCTGGGTCACGTTTTCATGCATTCTCTCACGTATTGCTCACCACAATTCTCTAGGGCAGGCGCTATAGACTGAATGCTTGTGTCCCCCAAAATTCATACATTGAAATTTTAACCCCCAGTGTGATGGTATTTGAAGGTGAGATCTTTGGGAAGTAATGAGGTCATGAGAGCAAAGCCCTAATGAATGGGATTGGTGTCCTTATAAAAGGGATCCCAGAGAGCTCGCTTGCCCCTTCTGCCATGTCGCGTAGAAGGTGTCATTCATGGACCTGCAGCCACATTCATCTTGGACTTCCCAGCCTCCAGAACTGTGAGAGATAAATGTTTGTTGTTTATAAGCCGCTCAGTGTGTGGTATTTTGTTACAGCAGCCCAAGCGAACTAGGACAGCAGGGATAACCCATCCCAGTGTTACAGATGACAGGGAGGATCAGAGAGACGTGACTTGACAAACGTCCCACAGTCCGTAAGTGGTGGGATCAGGCTCTGAACCCAGTTTTCTAGTCTTGACCCAGTGCCTTTTCATTGCATCACTCGTGGTTCTTATCACACTGCATACCGACTGCGGCTGCTACTTCTTCCTGTTTACAATGCTTGTTTCCTGCTTCAAAATTTAGACACGTGCAGAAGGGGAGCATGAGTCGTGGGGAATCTGGCAACTACCATTAAAGGGTGAAAAACACTGGGAACCTCTGTCTCTTGTCAATAGAACATTCATCTGGTAGGATGCTCTCCCAAAGCTCACCCGTAAGAGATACTACAAAACCAAATCCAAGAACAGAAGATGCCTTCTGGGGGTCATCTCCTCCATCCACCTCTGTCTATCCACTCCAAACAGCCAAGACAGAACCTGACGTTCCCTGGAGCGCCTACAGTTACCCCCGGTATGTGTTGCTGTGCAGGCTCATACCGCTCGGGCCAGCCGCGTGGTCCTCCAGCGGAGCAGTGTAACATTGCATGGGAACCACCCGGCCACTGTTCTGACTTCTGCCCAGGACCCTTTCCTCCTTAAGAAAAAACAATTGTGTCCAATTCAGTATTGTTTTCCTAGCATTTGGCTTGATGCCTGGCACATGGTAAGTTCTTAAAAATTATTTGAATAAATGAACGAAAAACATCAATCCTTCTTATTACAGTGGCAAGCATTTATTTTTGCCCTCTCCGGAGTGGGAAAAGAAAACAGCTGGTCACTCCTATGGGTGGCCAATTAGGACTCCATAGATCGCAGGGAGGGTAGAATTTGGGCCATTCAGCATGAATACAGAAACTTCTTTGGATGCAAGAGTCCAAGGAGCCAAAGTTCTAGGGCATCAGGGGTGATTTTCTGCATTTTTGGGTTGGAGTTGGGTGAGTGAGAAGGTGAGGAGAATGGTCTCTGGACCTCTGGCAGGCAGGACTCTTGGTGCAAAGAAAGCAGAGGAAGGGAAATGGAAAGAAGCCCAGCCTTGGAGCAGCAAGAGCGAATGCCAGGCATGCACTGTGGTATTGACATTCCACCCTGGGGCCCCCACTCAGGAAATCAGTGCAGCAATGACACAGGCAGCCTGGCCTCAGCTTCAAAGTCTCCCTTTCTCTGGCCACTTAGGCCTTTCCTTGGATTCCTTAGGTGTGCCCCATGCCTTACCTTGACCCTTGGCACCTGTCTCAGCCTTACTCCTGACTATCTCCTAGCACTGACCCATCACACAATCCTGACCTCTGGCTTCCTGGTACTTCCGGAGTCTAGCTGAGGATCCATGATCCATCCCCAGGCCCCGCCTTGGATCCCTCAGTCCTTCCCACTGCAGCCCACAGTCACTGTTGATGAAGGAAGAGGATGCAAGAGCCAAAGGAGCTTCTAGAGCAGCAGTTCCTAACCTCTCTGGAATCACTGATCCCTTTCAGCATCTGATGAAAGCCACAGACTTTTGTCCTAGTAAATTGCACATGTACATACATCCACAAAATTTCCATGCAATTATAGAGCTGGATAGACCTCCAGAGAAGCCCACTCAGAGAATAAGAACTCCCGGTCCAGAGGATGTCATGCACTTTTGTTTCAGGGATATTGCCCTCCTGAGAGAAGATCCGGGTAGCTCAGCCAGGCAACTCCCAGCTTGTCCTCCCCATAGGGAAGCAGTTAGAATAGTGAGAACACAAACTGTCTCCTTGGTTCTTCCCACCTCAGAAGCCTTTAATAAAAAAACACTGAGGCCAGGCACAGTGGCTCACGCCTGTAATCCTAGCACTCTGGGAGGGCGAGGCGGGCGGATTGTTTGAGTTCAGGAGTTCGAAACCAGCCTGAGCAAGAGTGAGACCCCGTCTCTACTAAAAAAATAGAAATAAATTATCTGGACAACTAAAAATATATAGAAAAAATTAGCCGGGCATGATGGCACATGCCTGTAGTCCCAGCTACTCAGGAGGCTGAGGCAGGAGGATCGCTTGAGCCCAGGAGTTTGAGGTTGCTTTAAACTAGGCTAACGCCACAGCACTCACTCCAGGGCAACGGAGTGAGACTCAGTCTCAAAAAAAAACACAAAAAAATAAAAAAAAACCACTGAGTACTTGCTGCACAGCAACTTGCGGAAAGCCGAAGGACTTGACACACATTTTCTGGAAATCTAACCTTCACAATAAGCTTAAATTAATGTTATCTCCATTTCAGATGGGGAAATCAGACTTAAAGAAGTTAACGAACTTGACTGTAGTTGTACAAATAGTAAGTCACAGAGTGTGCACTCAAACCCAGGCTTGTCCAAAGTCTATGCCTTCTCTTCTTAGCACCACACTCCAGAGACTTTCCAAGGTTAAGTGAGCTCTAGGAGTAAGCAAAGGAAAGCT
This sequence comes from Avahi laniger, assembly GCA_963575035.1. NCBI lineage: Eukaryota > Metazoa > Chordata > Mammalia > Primates > Indriidae > Avahi > Avahi laniger. The sequence continues at coordinate 7,422 of CAUYSK010075466.1, forward strand.
CCCCTTGCCATCCAAAATCCACCCTTCTCCACCTAGCAAGCACAAAACCTTTAATTCCACAATCAGAAACGTAGCTAAAAAGAGAAGCAATACCCCATTGTTATGTGTCTGTTTCTCGGGTGTGTACAGATGTAGTATTGTTTTTTAAAAATCCCCAGGTGCCTGCAGAGCTGAATCTGGGTGCAGAGAATGAACCCATGGAACTGCCGCCTGAGTCAGTAAGTGTGAACCATAAGAGAACTGTAGGTACACTCTGGCAGGAAACGTCGGTGAGCACTGAAGGTGGGGTGGGGAGAAAAGAATATGCAGGGGAGCATGTCTGAAGATGTAATGAGAAAAATTAGCTGGCAGATAGAATGTTCCTGAATAAACTGCATAGCAAGAAAAATAGGTAAGAAGGCTCTTGATAAATTCCTTCCTATGCACAGCAGTTCAGGGGCTGGGGTCAGGGCAGAGGATAAGCCCTGCCTGTCAGGTCCCTGCAGAAGGGCTGGAGCAAGGGGTAGGTCTTCGGGAATGGCATTAGAATGGTCTAGCTTCACAAGATAGCCATGAGAAATTCTCAGGCTGGGCTGGAGGGTAAGCCAGGCAGAGAACGTGTGGGAAAGTTCTAACCCACAACTGGAAGAGTGCTGTCGCTGGAAGGGTCAGGGCTGGGGACAAAGGCCAGGTATGGTTTGGCAGAGTCTGGAATGCAGGAGACAAGATCAAGTGAAAGCAGGGAGAAGGCTGTGTTCTGGATGTTTGTTTACAACCAGCATGCGGGGCTCACTTTCAGAGGCCAGAGGCAAGGGCTTGATTAGCAGGAGAGCTGGTCTTGATGTAGCATATCTGGGGGAGCTCGGCATCTTTCCCCTGCATCATGGATGTTCAGGAAACCAAATAAAAAATGATAATGTAGAATACAGAGAAAAAGCTTAAGATGCTACAAGTATGCAGGATACTATGTTCTTCAAAGATAGTAGAATTATATAAGGCAGGTCTAGTCAAGGAAATCATTATGAATGTATGCAAAGAGTAAACCACAAAGGTTTATCATCTTTTTAAATTAAAAAAAAAAATCTTAAATGTCCAACACTAAGAATGTAGTTAAATAAATGATGGTAGCATAGTGTATCTGTTAGGTATGTGGGGTCTGAAATCAGAATACTTAGGTTAAATCCCAGCTCTACCATTCAATAATTGTATGACCTTTAGAAAATTACTTAAATTCCTAAAGCCTCCATTTCCTCATCTGTAAATGGGCATAATGATAGCATCTGTCTCCTAGTATTATTACTTAGAAGAGGGCTTAATACATTCCTAGATAACCATAGAGCAAGAAATCATTTAATAAACATTAATTAGTAGTATTGTCATTATCAAGATGCATCCATAAGATAGAATACTATTCAGCCATTAAAAATAATTTCTAGAAATGTAATAATATTGAAAGATGTTTACAAACAATGTGTTTAGGTTTTAAAAGATTATAAAGTATGTATGCTTCATTTTTGTTATATGTTTATATTTATATATATTTTATATGTGTATGTATTCAGGTGATTAAAAAACTGAGATGAAGATTTAGAAATAAATAGACAAGGAGAATAAGAAATTACTTTTGCCCTCAGAAATGAAGAAAAGAAAAATCAACTTCAATACGGCCAAAAAAAGCTCTAAGGGGAATGTGCTCCTGAGGAATTTCTTTGATGTGAGCTTATAAAAAATCCCTGGCTGTCACTGCCGCCCCCTCCTCCACCTGTCCTTCTTCTCACTCGTATTCTGTCCGTGAACCAGGATCCGAGCCCCTCCAGTCTAGGAAACAGCAGCAGCAGCCTCCATTGTCATCAGTACTGTCAGTAATAACAGCAGCAAGACCTCTCATGGGAAAAGCACCTCATTTTTTTTAGAGCACTCACCTACCTACCCAACTGGTCTTTAAAAAAACCTCTACCTGAGCGATGAACTTGAGAAGGACCCTACCTGCAGCTGGTCTCAGTCTGAGCTGGACAACCTCAAGAGGCTAGGAATTAAATAATAAATCAGGGTGTTTGCTTTGCCCACGCGACTTGGGAGGGGACCACATACGTTGGGTAGACATCACCGAGGGGCAATTCTAGAGGTTCTCAGTTAAGATGGGTGGAGTCATGGAAAACACCCTAACCCTTTCCCATTTATTCCCATTATTCAGCATGGATAGTTGGGGAAAGAATTCCAAGATTTGAGGACAAAACTTGTGATCAAAGGTCCCTGGTTCCCTCCCTTTCCCTCTGTGAAGCTCTTCCTTCTCCCAAGGCAAAGGAACACTTTTGACAAGAACCAAAACAGAAGTGCACGAGAGTGCAGGTGAGTTGGATGCAAGTGTCTGAAATTAGATTTCTGGAAGGTAGGCAGGCCTTTGCAGGCATCCGCAGCTGTCCTTTTGTGCAGAAGCATGGACAAAGCACCCCACGCTCAGCTGCTAAACTCAGCTCCTCATTGTCATCCAAACAATGGAGTCAAGAGGTAGATGAGAGTGGAAGCAAAAACCAGCTCTTGCAGAGCCGATTCTGGCCCAGGAATACTGCATCCAGGGGCAACGATTCAGTGAGGCTCTGTATTTTAAGACCTTCCCCTTTTAGGGCAGATTGGACAAGATGGGTGACTCTATGTGGTTCTTGGGGAGGGGGAAGAAAAGATTCCTTCCATCCTTCTACCTTGCCCACACAGGGGAGCCTCAGGAGGAGGTGCCATAAATATTGACTTGGTTTATTACGGCCCTTAGAAAGCCAGGGCCAGATTATCTTAAGTGAAGTAACTCTGAAATGGAAAACCAAATACCACATGTTCTCACTTATAAGTGAGAGCTAAGCTGTAGGTACAAATGGTCATACGGAGTGATATAAAGGACACTGGAGACTTAGAAGGCGGAAGATGGGGGAGTAAGGGATGAAAAATTACCTATTGGGTACGATGTACACTTTTGGAATGATAGGTACACTAAAAGTCCAGACTTCACCACTATACAATATAACCATGTAACACAAACCACATGTACCCACTAAATCTATTAAAACTAAAAAAATAAAGTCAGGGCCAGCTACCCAGGACTCCCTCCCCACCACTGACAAAGTACTTCTACATGCTCCATCCTTTGCTCCTTCCAGCACAGAAGCTCAACAGCCTATCAGTTTAGAGCAGGGAGCACCCCAAGAGGCAGGTTGCATAGGCGGTCTCAAGTAAGGTAAGCTCACCTGCAGGAGGAGGAGTGAGGCCCTGTGAGGTCTGGCAGGCCCTGACCAGCTTAGCTAAGCACCAGGACAGAAGTGGTGAATGTGGGGCTACAGTAAAAGTGACTTCACACCTTCTGAGCGGGGGCATGTGGTTTATTCCTAAGGCTTAACCTCTTTATTAATTCTTTTCCCACAGTCTCTGCTAGAATTAATAAGCCAACTTTGCAAAGAGATTCCAAAAGTATCTGAGGCCACAGACATTTGTACCAGTCTGCAATATTCACAACAACTACGTACACATGTTCTTACACTTGTCACTCCCCCACACCCCACACCCCCACTTTCTCTTCCTAAAATTCAGATCTATCAGCTCAGGGTCCTCAAACATGTGTCTTTAGCAAACATACTTCATTCCCCCTTGGCATGTAACCCTCTTCCGACGGAGCAGCAGATAAGGGCCCACCCAGAAAGGGAGCAGGGCCAGGCTGAAATCTGAGAAGCCACACTGACCCACCGGCTCTGACAGTACTTGGCATAAAAGAGGCACTGGGAGAAGGCTCAGTGCCCTTGGGTTCAGCTGCACCAGGAGATACAACTTCAAATTCAACTCATACACTAACTTCCCCTGCCCTAGTAGGGCAGGCCATTTATGCTTTCGGTAACACGGAGATTGAGTGCTAACTACAGATGATAAGTGTTTACATGAAAATTATTCACTTCCATGCTCACCTGGGGGGAATTTTTAATCCTGGTGAGAAGAAATAAGATTGCAACCCTTATGAATATTGCATCTTATTCCATGGAGTAGGTAGCACTTATCACTACCACCAAGAAACTGAAGCCAACATTTATTATTTTGGGACTTTTTGATAAAGGCCATTCTCACTAGGGATAAGTGGTATCTCATTGTGGTTTGATTTGCATTTCCCTGATGATTAGAGGTGTTAAGCATTTTTTCATATGTTTGTTGGCTGTTAGTCTATCTACTTCTGAAAAGTTTCTGTTCGTGTACTTTGCCCACTTTTTGATAGGGTTGTTTGATTTTTTTCTTGCTGATTTTCCTGATCCAGAGAGACAGAAACACTCATACACTATTGGTGGGACTGCAAACTAGTACAATCTCTGTGGAAAGCAATATGGAGATACCTCAAAGAGATACAAATAGATCTACCATTTGATCCAGCAATCCCATTACTGGGCATCTACCCAAAAGAACAAAAGACATTCTATAAAAAAGACATCTGCA
>CAUYSK010075467.1:0-22247 GCA_963575035.1 Avahi laniger
TTCCCAGTCCACAAGCCCCAAAGCTGGCAGCAGCCTGGGAGCCAAGGGCGAGCCCTAGTGTTATGTTCTTATCAGATGATCAAAACAAACTTGTTAGACCGAATCAACAGTCTGCCCCCTTTTGCTTAGTTCCAAGGTCCCACAAATTCATGCCAGTTGCACAGAGAAAATGACTTTTCTCCCTTCTCCCTGCTTCCAAGGGTGAAGTCTGCTCTGCCAGGCTGGGGGAGGGGTGTTGCCTAAGACTGCCACATGTTCCAGCCCAGAAAAGTCTTTTTTTGTTTCTCTCCTCCTCCAAGGGTGGGGTCTGCCCTGCTGGAGAGAAAGTCAAGCCTCTGGGCTGGGGTAGGAACACAGTCTGAGGCCACCACTTGTCCCAACCCAGAAAGCGGCCTCTCTTCTCACTCTGCACCTCCAGAGGCAGGCCTGCCCTGCCGGGTGGGAAAAGGCAAGTGGCCCAGTTAGGGGAGGAATGTTCAGAAAGTGGCTTTTCTCATTACTCCCTTCCTTCAAGGGCAGGGCCTGCTCTATTGGGCAGGGGCAGGGGCCTTGCCTGAGACCGTTGCCTGTGCTTGTCCTGCTGGGCTGGGGAAGGGGTGGTGTCCAGAGCTATAACGCGCCACAGTGTTTCTAGGCTGTGGACCCCCAAAATGGTGACCACTTGGGGGGCCCCAAGTACTGGGTTTTACAGGCTGTCTTGATGAGCTGCCAGTTGTCCCCACTGCTTCCCTAACCCTCAGTCTCATGTCAGTCCAGTAAAGGGTCCTACACTCTCCATTCCACCCTGAGCCAGCTGAATCTTTGGCGGTTTCCAGGGGCAGAGCCACCCTTTCAGCATTCACTTCCATTCACCTTCACCAAAGGTGGAGTGCCTGTCTCCTAACTCCCTCCTGTGGATCAGGGAAGTGTCCACTCAGACCAGTCCCTCCACCTCCCAGTGCAGACCTAGCACAGAGCACTGGAGAGTTCAAAATGTGTCCCGCTATTGTCTCTTCACATAGCCTTTTATCCCGTGCCACAACTTTGCACTGACTTCAGGCACTTTCCTGCCTGAGTGGTTGTGGAGGTGGGTGGAGGAAGAGTCATTCTGCTGTGGGTCAGATCACACTGCCCCAGCCAGCCGACGACGGGAGCAGCGGTCCCACAGTCTATTCCCTATTTTATATCTCGCACTCTCCAGACTTTGTGGTTGAGTCTCCAGTTCACTTTCTTTTTTTCCAGCGCTGCTTTGTCCTGTGCTACTTCTCCGCAGATTCACAATGCTGTTCTTGTGGGAGAACGATCCGTTCATGTGTAGCTGTCTGTGTTCACCTCCTACTCTGGGAGCAGAGAGCCAGGAAGTCACCTCTAATCCACCATTTTATCCAAGATCATTTCCACTGAATTAGTTAACTGGTTCTCATATTACTTTAGTATAAATATAGAAAAAGGGCAGGCAAGGGCAGTTCTCAAGCCAGACCAGTGCTGCCCTCCACCCTCAGAATGTTTGAAAGGGGTTTTGATTGCCAAGTGACTGGATTAACAGATTCTTCTGGATTTGTGGGGCTGGGACCAGGGATGACAAATATGCAGCAGTGCTCAGGACTATACAATTAAAGAATTATCCCACCTGAGATGCCAGTAGTAATTCATGAACATCTCTCCTGACTTCTTCTGGAATTATAAGAGGGGATACCTGTGTTAATGCGATTGTATTTTGTAGTTTTCACTTGGATACTTATGATTCAGGAAAACCCAGATCTCACTTCCCAAGTGCTATGGTTTGAATGTTTTTCCTCTCCAAAACTCATGTTGAAATTTAGCCCCAAATGTGTTAGTATTAAAAGGCGGGGTCTTTAAGAGGTGAATGGAGCAGAGCCCTTATGAATAGATTAATCCATTCATGGATTAATAGATCAATGGGTTATCGTGGGAGGGGAAACTGGTGGCTTTATAAGAAGAGGAAGAGAGACCTGAACTAGCATGTTAGCATGCTCAGCCCCCTCACCATGTGATAACCTACCTGTCTCAGTACTCCTCTGAGAGTCCCCACTAGCAAGAATTCCCTCACCAGATGTGTGCCCTCAACTTTGGATTTCAAGGTTTGAGAATAGTAAGAAATAAATTTTGGTGTTTGCAATTTATAAATCAGAAATTCTGTTATAAGTAACAGAAAATGGACTAAGACACCAAACAAAACTAAATTGTTTCCTCTTTAGGTGTTTTGTTTATGTTATATGTTTGTAACTCTTATCACAGTATATTAATCACTTGTTTGCATGAGTGTTGGCACCATCTTATTCATTGTTGGTTTTACGGTACTCAGCATAGAGTCTAGCTAATAGCAGCTGCTCAAGTAGCACTTGTTAATTTGAAGGCATTCTGGCTTCTCTATCATCTATAAAGTCTGGAGACAAGTTTGAAAGTGAGGATTTCTTTGTGCTTACTGCACCTCCTCCCTGCCCCCCTCCCCAAATAAGCAGAACCAGATACCCTAGCTTGGCTTAAAAGCGTTATTGTTTCAGTGGTCATTAAAAGTATACTGCATGTTGCCGTTCCTGAATTTTTTTTCCTTTTCTGACTAACAAATGATCTGATAGCTCAGAGTTCTCATTGGGTCACCAGCGATCTTATAGGAAGGAAAATTCTGTTCCTTGAATCTGGCTGAGGGACTGGTGACTTACAAATATTATTTTTCATTTCAGTTTATCTATGTTTTTCCCCTTGTGTATTTTGAGTGATGTAGCCCTTTCCAGAGCTGGTATCTGATCTGTTTCCTAAATGGTTGGCCAGAGCAAAAGCCTCACATCAGATTTTTCAAGCGGGCACTTTAATGCATCAGAATCATTAATTCTCATTTTCTACCTGTTAACCTTTATTATTATAGTATTATATTATAATATAAATATAAAGATTATTATTTATTTTTCCTTGTCACATTTCCCTATATATGTCAAGGGTATTTTCTTCTTTTTATCATTCAAATATGCTTTCATATATTGTTGATGTATGTAAAGCACTTCTGGTTGGCACTAGCCCTTTTCAATTACTAATTAAAACATCATAGAGCCCTTTGGGAGAGAACTGCATAATTCTCCCTGTTTTATTTATGAACCTTCAGTTGTCATGTGACTTGCTTAAGATCCCTTAGCAATTAAGTACCGTGGTTAGAATAAGAAGTAAACATCCTTGATTCCTGGTTATTTGGCTTCAACACTTTTTTCTTTTCCTTTCCTTCTCCCTCTCTCCTTTATTTCTTCCTTCCTTTCTTTCTCCCAAGGAGCTCCATTATTTACTTTCTTCTATATCTTACATGAAATTGTTAGTTTCCTTGCTCTAATTATTACCTTAGACTAATTAGTTTCCTTGCTCTAATTATTACCTTAGACTTAGAGCTCAGGACAGATCCAAGTATAGATTGTTACCTTAGGTCAGACATGAACACTGTGGGATCTCCCCATCCTCTTTCTCACCTTACCTGATGTCTCCCACTTTCTTAGTACCGTGTCCTATCAGTTTCTTGAAAAAAATGATGCATGATGATCTCCTATCTCTTTTCCTACCCTTTTATTCACTCTTCAAACCCTTTTTCACTTAAGGTTTCTTTTTGTTTATTTCTATTACAGGCAGCACATATTCTGATTTTGTTTTGTTTAGTTTTCTCTCCTTTTTTCAGGAATGGGGTAAGTGTGGTAGGGTATATGCCTCCACATATAAAAGTTTAAAGCTGCTTTTTGAATGAAACTTGACTTTCTGAAATGCAAATTAGGTTGCGACAGGCTAGTCCATTTTGGATCCACATGATGTTATCAAATGGCTAAAAAAAAAAACAACACAACCCAATCAGCACAGTTTTGGCGATTTAGAGCCTTTTAAGGAAAATATATGGCGAAGAACAGGACAGTGGACACAAGTATACTTCAGTCTCTAAGTGGGCAAAGAGAATTGTCTTTAACTTGATGATGTGTTTGAAAAGAAGACAAGCCAGTGGTTTGGGAAATCACTGCCCTTCACCCTAGGTGAAATCCAGGGATTATTGGCGTTTCAAGGAGCAATTGCAGATTATGGTTACTAAATGGAGAGATTACTGGGAGACATATGCCTCAGACTCAAAGAAGTTAGTGAAGATTAAGAGATTACAATGAATAGAGAGATAGTAACTGTCTTCCCTAAATTGAATACTTTATAAAGAAAACAAGAGCAACCCATTCTCAGGACAGATTGGGGAGTGCTAATGGAGCTGAGGTTGCCTTTAAATATTCCTTCCAAATTTGGCCCCAAATTTTTTAGGGTAAAAGATTGAAGCCATGCTGATTTGGACACTGATTCAAAACTCAGTCTTGATTCCCTGTTTAATACATGCACTTGTTGCCCTTCCTCAGTCTCTGCTGTTACAATTCGAGTACTGAAAGGACAATAGGAATCGGACTCAAGGCAGTTAGGGCAGAGTATAAGTTCCGGGACTGATCTTCAGAAACCTGGAGTCTAAACCCATTTTTGAGCTAAAGAGTGTGAGTGAATTCCTCAGACCCTCAGACACTTCATCTGGAAAGCTGAAGGAATGATGCTGGATGATTTTCATAATTCCAAATGTTGCTAAAAATATAGGCACCTCTTAAAGATCTATAAACATATTAACTGGAAGCATTAGAAATTTCTTCAGTTAAGTGATATTCTATCTTGGAGATATCATTTCAAGATGAAAGTTCATGAATGTTTTTTCTCTTTAAGAAGACTGTAACATTTATGACATAATTTATACAGACATTATTTATACGGTTTTAGAACAACTGATTTCATTTGAAAAGAGCTAATAACTTTTTATTTAAGGATAATAAAATAAATTTACATATAAAACATAAAACATTAAAAATTTCCCTAAAGTGTGTTTTGGTCCAAACATTACTAATTTGTGGAAACCATTAGACAAAACACTTGACACTGAAGTAAACTGAAAGGAAGTTAGTTATCTGATTAAATCTTAGTCTGAGGCATTTCATTCAGTTGCAAAAATCCTGTAAGAGTAAAGCCATATTTCACTAGTGTTCTTACACTTGATGTAAGATTAAAATATGTATTATAATATAAATTATAATATAAAAATATAATTCCATAACTATGAAGATACTGCCACTTTAAGCCTTTCTTTAAAAAATACTAGGAAACAATTTTAGTGGTTGTACTTTCCTTATTTAGCTGCTTTAATCTCTTAGCTGTCAAGGGCAGATTGATTTGTTTATAAACTTGTTAAACCATATCTACACACAGCCACATCACAGATAATAAAGTGGGAAAAGACCCCTCAAATTGTCAGTCTGTGTCCACTCACCACCTCAGTCTTATTAATGACTAATTTAACTTTTTAAGCAATGTATTCCACATTGCATGCTTTGCAGATTGTATTTTTAAATGATGTGTTGACGATCATTGTTAACTATGTGTGTGGGTGTCGCTGAAAAGACCCGATGTGGGACTAGAATTCCTTTTTCAGTGACATACCCATGCTAAGCTACTGTCAGCGAGTCATTCTTGCTGTGTTGACACTGGAGACCCCATGTGCGGTCTTATATTTGAGACGGCCTGCCAGATGCCAAGCATGTTTGTTCCACATTAGTACCACTAGCAAAGGGAGGAGTGTATGCCACTCTTTGGTTACTGGCAGTTAAAAACTTTCCCTGGATGTTTGCCACTTTAAAAAGCCCCCTAATTTTGGAATAAATAAAATCAGTTTTTTCCACTACCATTTATATAATGAGCACTAAACCTTTATTGCATATTGTTATCTAACATATGGAATTATAAAACCAGTGAGACTGAAAATTTCTTTAAATGCAATATGTAATTTTCTTAGCAATTTTTATGATGGTATTGTTGCCCTGATAGTGTTAGGTATCAGTGCTAAAAGGTAGCAAAGATTCTGTGTGTGTGTGTCTGTGTATGTGTAAGTTTAAAAAAGGTAAAGTGACTTTTTGACAGGTGATAGCATTAACCCAGGACAGAAAAATTTTATCTACTGGAGCAGGTAGAAATTTATACACCACAACTTAGGAAGGCAGGCATGTGCTGTGCTTTTCTAGGATCAGTCTTGATTTTACTCTTGAGGTCTCATTCTGCCTAGAGAAGTTAATGTAATTTCTTCTAGCCCAGTAGCATCCAGTTGATTTTTTCAGCCAGTGTTAAATATCTTAATCTATGTTCATTTCAAAGTTTAGTTGATTTTCAGTAAAGGGCATCATGAAGGATTTCTTTCTGTTTTCCTCCTTGGCATCTGGAAACAAGGGGGAAGTTCATTTACAATCACAGCAGCTGTGCAGGGGCATGAGTCTGATCGCCTTGCTGTCCTTCCTGGTTCCTGCTAGTCTTGGCTCAGCAGTGTCTGGGCTTGCCTGGTCCCAGGACATGACTAGTCTTTTTGGCATCCTACTAATTTCTATAACTGATGCTCATGTACCTTTTTTTTTTTTTTGAGATTCCTGTGTATGATTTTGGGATTCCTGATCAATGTTGTAGGGCTTTTTTGGACCCAGTCACTGAACATCTCTGCATCCCCCATGCGAGTCCATGGGGCCCTCCTTTTTCCATCTCCCTGAGCTAAGGAGACTGTCTCCCACTCCCCACTCCTGCTGCCATTTTGGAGGCTGTGCCATTCCAAATGCAGAGTGTCTCAGAAAGGTTGTGGTAGGCCCAGTCTCTGCCCAGGAAAGCAGAGGATTGACAATGGCTCCACAGGTGTCCCCAAACCAGATGGGTGTTTCCCTGTTCATGGCCTACTCTCTGTCCCTGAGATTTCACCCTGGGGTAGGGAGGAGTGAAGTGGGGCCCTCACATCTAACACCTTGTCCAGATCTTCCTCTTGTTCTTCCTCTTTCTGCCATCACAGAAATGGCTTTTCATTTTCAACTCCTGTCTTCTAGGAATTGACTCTGGGTTATACACTTTTTCTTTTCTACTCTAGGGCATTTAATTATTGATCTTTCTTCCAGCTTGGTTTTTATATGCAAAATGTTCAGGTTTGGGAAGTTTCAGTAAAACCCTTTTCCTCCCTCAGGAAAGCCTGGTTCCTGCTAAATCAAAAGCCTTTGCATTCGGGCAATAGCTTTGCTATAGATGTAAAATTTTGTATTGTAAAACTGTAAGCTGATTGATGACTGCTGTTCTTGGCTGTGTGTTGCCCTTTTCTTGAAGCAATGAACCCCATTGGATTAAGAGGGTGCAAGGAAGATGAGGAGAACTACAGGAAAATTGGAATTTAAATTTTATCAAAGATAAAACTACATTGGTTTAATATCACAAAAATATCATATCCATTACCTCAACATCATGTGTAAGTCACCAATTTACTGCTGAGATTTTTTAGATGGGTCTGATAACGTTTGGATTTCTTATTGATGACAGTGTACTTTGTTCAAAAGGAGCATTGTTCTAGTCTTTTTTACTTTGCTGTTATTCAGCAATTTTTCTTTCTTTAATGATCTAGTTTTTACATTTTTAAATTATAAAATAAAATGCAGGTACAGAGCCCCCTCCTCATGAAAGTATGTATACATTAATGAATTGCTTAATGAATTCTAAGGTGAAAGCCTTTGCAACCATCACTAAGTCAAGAAAAAGAACACTGTCAGCCACTCATAAGCCCTTCTAATCCTCCATACCAATCATCATCCCCTCCCTTCTGCCATATGCAACTATTATGCTATGTAATAAGATAATAGTAATAGATCTATTACTATTATTTACAATAATCACTTCCTTGTGCATGTGTATGTAGTTTTAACATTCAAATGACACTATAGTTTAGTCCTGCCTATTATTTAACATTTGGTAAGTCTTTTAAGATTTTTTTCAATCTATAGTTCCTCCCTCTACCACATTCTTTTCCTTATAATTTTTCTGTTGAAGACTTGGACTCTTTGACCTGTAAGGTTTCCCATAGTCTGGATTTGGCTGATGGTACATTCATGGTGCAATTTAGTATGTTCCTTTGTCCTTTTGCATTTTCTGCAAATTGGCAGCTGGATGCAGAAGCTGAGTCACACTCAGGTTCAATCCCTTTGGTAAGTCTATAGAGAGTGTTTGGAAAGACATTAGGAGGCACCTGATGTCTGATTGTCTCTCTTTTTGTGATGGTAACAATTGGTGCTGTTTAGTGTCTAAACCTGTTATATAACATACTCTTTAGTGCTATTTTCATACTCTGGATTCTTAATCTATATTAAAGATTCAGAAAATGACAGGTAAAAAGGAGATAAACTTTCCCAAATGGTATTGTTTAAAAAAAAAATCCTAAATGTGTTTTGCTTACTTTGATATTTGGTATAAACCAAGTTGCAAAGGCCATTTCAAGCTTGGAGCAAATGTAGGGCCACGGTTACAGGGAAAAATCAATTTCTCTGGCTCAGTCTCCTTCCTGCTTTTGTGGAACTTCTCTTTCCTACAAAAGTCTTCTCACTGGTTACTACTGGAAGTCCCCAGATGGTGTCTCATGTATGCTTTGAAAACAATATTCTCAGCTACCATGTGGCATCATTCTGTCTCTTCCTTTGTTACCATGTAGCTCTGACTCTCTTTGGATTCCCTTCTGGACTCTGTGAAACCCCGTTTGGGTGGCCCATCAGAGTTGCTACTGCTGCTACTGCACTCATGTTGGTGACATCTTCTATTGATGCCTCACAGCAGAGTCTGCTAATTGTTCTCCTAAACAGCCACTTTCTCTTCCTCTTGGATACACAACTATATTACATTTCTAATCTTCTCTTGCAACTTGATGTGGCCAGGTAACTAATTTCTAGACAATGTTAGGTATTTGGAAGTGATATGTACCACTTTGAGGGAAGCTGGTTTGCTCTTTCCAAACTCTTTCCCCCTTGTGCTGGCTAGATGCAAATGATGATGATGCCCTGGCGCAGAGATCTGAAAATATTTTAGGCTTTCAAAGTCAAATGGTCTCTGTTGCAACTGCCAGTTCAGCTGTTACTGTGCGAAAGCAACCCCAGACAATGCATAAACAAATATATCCATGGTTATGTTCTCATAAAACTTTATTTACAAAAAGCAGAAATGGGCTCTTATTTGCTGGCACCTGCCCTAGGGGATGGCAGAGCCATAATAAGATAGAAAGAGCTTGGCCTCACTGTATGGAGGAAGGCTGCTTGTCAACCAGGAACATTCACCTTCAACTGTCATATTAGGGACAAGTAAACTTTTATTGTATTTGATTCATATATTAGTTTCCCAGGGCTACCACAACTAAATATTACAAGCTAGATCACCTAAAAAAGTGGAAATTTATTGTCTTACAGGTTAGAAGTTCAAAATTAAGGGCTATGCTCTGTCTGAAACTTGTTCCCTGCCTCTTCCTAGCTTTGGGTGGTGCACAGTCCTTGGTGCACTTCAGTCCTTGGTGTCCCTTGGCTGGCAGCTGCATGTATTACTCCAATCTCTGCCTTGGTTGTCACATACCATTCTCCCCATGTGCCTGTCTCTGTGTCTCTTCTCCTCTCTCATAAAGACACCAGTCATATTGGATTAAGGGATTGCCTTATTGCGGTGTGACCTCATCTTAATTAACATCTTAATTATGACTGCAAAGACCATATTTCCCTATAAGGTCACATTCATAGATACTAAGGGTTAGGACTTCAAAATATCTTTTGGTGGGGGACACAATTCACCTCACAAAAAACTGTTATCCCCTTTGGGGGAAGATTTATTAATACTAAAGCCCACTGAACTATGACCATATCAGTGGCATGCTGTGCTTCATTGATGTTGGGAAAATTTATTTTTCACACTTTTATACCTCACCCAATATGCCTCAGTTTTTTAAAAAACAACTTTCTCACCTAAAAGAAGAGTCACTATGTTTCTAGAATGCATGCTTAGGTCCATGGAGGGCTGGAAGTATGGAGAGATGGTGGTGGAGAGGTGAGGAATGCCTGTCATCTCAACGGTGCAAAGGCTTTGTGCTTAAGTGTGTTTTACCTGCTGCTCCTGGTGACGGCTTTGCTATGTGTCTTCTCTCCTCGCCTCAGCATAAGCTCTTTCCAGGAGGCTCATTAGTCAAACAGAGTCACTTCCTTTTCTCCTGACCTTTCAAAGGTGTTCCTACACCCACAGACACGACCAGACATGTTAATCCTAAACTAAACACAACAGACACTCCTGCTTCCTATGCTTCTTCTGAGCACTATAAAAGTGATAAAGACAAAGGATAATTAGAACTTCACCTCCATCTCCAACCAACAGTCTTCTAGGTGAAGCTGAACAGAAGTGACTAGTTGGCAGGAGACTACCAGGAAACTCTGGTATAGACAATTTCCTTCAAGCAAAGTTTTGAAATCAAGGTACAAACCAAGGTGAGTCAAAAGATAAAAACTCAATCCATGGTATACACCTGGTAAACCTGTTATTTTGGTTCTTAAAACATAAGTTTGCTATCCTGTGGTCAGCCTACATGAAAAATAAAGCATGAGAATTGGTGAGGTTTGAGAAGGCAACGCTCTTGGGTATGTCTGTATGTATGTGTCTGTATTTGTGCCTGTGGTTACTCAGTAATGTTTCTTAAATGTATACAAGTGGTATGGCACAGATGTGTGTTTTCTAGTCTTCATATACTTAATAGACCGGCCCTCTTTCTCCTACCTTAGACATGTGTTTCTGAGTAGGTTTGCTAATTTCTAATCAGTCAGCTGAGATATTCACTGTGACTTTGGTCTCAGTGAATATCTGGAAGAACTCCATCCTGGGAGAAGCTAAACATATTATTCAGAAGTCTGTGATATTGGAAAAAGAGGAGATTTTGGATGAGTTTTGTTTTTCTTTGGACTTGAGTCAGTGCCTCCCATTTATAACTGGAATGTGAATTGGATGGTTTCAGACGTGTTTTGTAAGACTGATGTGGGCCTCATGAAAGTTGCTACAGTGGGGCCTCAGGAGACTCTGGGAGCAGGTTATCTGGTAAGAAACACATCTCTCTTTATCAGTGAATATTGACGCTGAATAATGAGGCCTTGGAAATCCTTCTCTTATGCTGACAACCTCAGCCCTCTCAGGCAAGCTGCATAGTCAGAACCAGTGCCAGGAAGAGTTCTTCCTTGCGACTTCTCCAACAGGCTTTGACCGCCAGTGAAAAGGGACGACCCAGGGAATTTCAAGCCCAAAGCTAAGAACCAAACTGATTTCTATAAATGATGTGAATGACACATCATTGGTGAATGGAAAGACACTGCTCCAAATATGCAGAGCAATAGGAACAAATGCTAGAAGTGAGGTGAATCTGCCAGCTGTTTCTACTTCTCATAAGCCATTATGCAAGAACCACCATCTTGCCTTTCCTAGGATGAAAAGATGTCTTAGAAAAGTATGGACCACTCTTGCTTTATTTTATGGGTGGGTCTACTTGTAGTGAATTCACTTGTTTCATACCATTATGTCCACTCCTTTATCTTTTGATCCCCTTTAAAGTTATTCTAAACCAAACCAAAGAAAACTAGTTGTTAAAATTTAGAAATCAAGAGATTGCACCCAAGAATCTGCATTGGAGTCTTGTAGAGTGGTTCCAATGCGGCAGCACTGAGCCTGCATGTCTGCACACTGGACCTGGCTAGACAGAGCCACCTTCTGATGGGACATGTACTTCCAGTCTTACTAAGACAGGCCAGCTTTAGCCATTTATGGGAGCTGCCCTGTCCTTGGAGGCATTTGAATCTTCAATGTCTAATCTATAGGAAAGAAAGCTTCAACAGTCTTTTTTTCTTCCTTGAGATTCTAAGTGGTTTTTATTAAAACTGGAAATAAGTCACAGTCAGGCAATGGGAATGATCAGTGAAAATACACAATTAAATGGATTTCCCTAGAGCCATGACCTAAATGCATTCAGGCAACAACTGTGTTTAGTGTCACCCATGTGTGAAGGACTGACAAGATGACCAGAGCCAGGTAGGCTTTGTATTTACTTTTTACAGATACACATTTCAAGGGGAGATATTTTCCCAAGAAGGTGAGACTTTTCGGTCTTGACTACCTGGAACAGTTTGTTAAACTGGAGCTATGGCTTCAAAGGATCCTGCATCTCATGCTGTGGGAAAACATGTAGTCACCTGGCTGGGGAAGAAAGTTCCTGTCTTTGTAATATTTGACACAGGACAAGAAAAATGGAATGCTTTGTACTTAGTTAAATTTTGTTCTCTCTTCAATTCCTTCTTCGAAGAGATGGTAGCTTCAGAGGAGTACTCGCTTCTCCTCCCAATCTTTCAGATTCCAATTGGTAATGAAGAAATTAGACTTTTTGTTATTTAAAAAATATAAACACAAAAAATAAAAACAATGATTAATGAAATGCAAGCTCTTCTCTGGTTTTTACTAAGTAAGACAAATATTTTTTCTATACACGTTCATGTTTCTGACTCTCTTCCATGCCCTACCTTCCCATGATTTGTATTCTCTTGTGATCCATTTTATATGGTCTTTTTCCAGGAATCCTTCCATCTCATTAGGTTTTCCTTTTTTTTTTTTTCCTTCCATGCTGCTGTGTTTTTCTTTCTTTTTAGAATCTGTGTTTAATTTTTCAGCTCTTTACTTTTATTCTTATTTTCCTTTTGTCCGCCTGATGTCTTTCATTTTCTGTCTATTGTTGTTTCATTTTCTTCTTCTCTGTACCCTCCTTCATGTGCTATTACACAGGATTTGCTTATTTCTCCCTCCTATTCAGTTTGTTTTATCCTCTTACCATACGTTCATGCCTCCTGCTTCAAAAACCAAAAAATCAAAAACTGATTCTTACTTGTGTTAATTATAGCTTCCCCTCTAATTTCTTTACACTAATACACACTGTAAATCAGTTTTTTGTACTCTAAATTGCCAAAATTTCATTATAACTTATAATTCCCCCTACCAACTCTCTAAAGAAAATTAGAAGTTTTTGTTGTTTTTTTTTGTTTTGTTTTGTTTTTTTAAGGAATGAATGTTCTTTCCATGTGGCAGTTGCTAATGTGATAACCCTAGACCAGAAGTCATTATGTTAGGTTGTGATCCTATTTTGTTTCTTTGCTGGCTATGTTACCTGAAAGAAGCCACAGTCTCTCTCCAGGTTTCAGTTTTTTTCATCTGTTGAAGTTAAGTTGGAGAACTTCTTTGGTACTCAAAGCGTGGTCCTAAGACTAGCCACAGGAGAGTCAGCTGTGAGCTTGTTAAAAATTCACAGCCTCGGGCCTCATCTCACACTCTCTGACTTGGAATTTGCATTTTAATGAGGTCCCCTAGGTGATTTGTGTCCTTATGGAAGTTTGAGAATCACAAATTCCTTGGTCTCTGAAGGTTTCTCCAGCTTTCACTTTGCTGAAAATATGTGAAAACCTATTTTAATAAGTGAAAAAATAAAATGAAAACTGCTTTGGTCATAAGGCTCAGTATTAAGAGAATCACCTGTGAGGCTTCATTAAAATTGTTAATGCCTTGGGAATCCTGCCTAAGTTCAACTAATTCAGAAACTCTGGGGATAGTTTTTTTTAATGTCTCAGATGATTTTAATGCACAGGTTACGGCCCATGGACGGAAACTATTTGAACATTTGCTTTCTTTTCTGATGCTGTTTGCGCTGCCATCTTTTGGTTGTAAGGTGAGTAATTACTATGGAAAGATGAACTCTAAAGTTTTTGGTTTTACTTAAATTTACCTGGGAAGAGTAAAGAGACAATTATTTAAAGTGACTATAGGTATATGTATAGCATTATGGGAGCAAAAAGCAGAATTCAATTTTTTTTCCCCTCAAGACTGACTCAGACTTCTGCTGACAAAGGGAGTGTTTGTAGTAACAGAAGAAAGTAACCCCTGGTGAGTGATAGATATGACATTGTATCCTGGGAGTCCTCAGGGTGGCGGGAAGGGGGTGGATATGTCGGTGGAGTGGTTTCATTTCATCACAACTTGGTGCTGGTGTTGACTGGGTAAGCACAACCAACCACATGCTATGATTGGGTTACTGAACATTAAGTTCTAATTTATTTTTAATTATTTTAGGTTGTTGACCTGTAGCTGATTTAAGAAAATGTGAAAGAGATTATTTTTTAAACTACCATTTTAGTATCTTTAGTATGAGAACTGGGAAAAGAATAGTAATAAAACAGTTTGTCACAAGAGGATGTGACAACACTCTTACGGGGTGATTTTTTTTCATTCTTTTATGGTAGTTTCTCACATCAGACCTTGAGAAACTGTGTCTTTAAAGATTAAATTTACCGTTTTTTTTTTTTAAAGGCTAAATGTTTTTCACCAGTGCTCAACGAGAAACACAAGTAAATAATTATATTTTTTTGGAGTGATTGAATTACTTGATTGAAATTAAGATCAAAATTATATTTTCTTTAAGCGGTTTTTGCTTAGTACAGCACCTTTTTTTCTCGGTTTTCATGTCCTGAATTATTTCTGCATCATTAAGTTTAGCTGAGGAGCCAAAATTCTGTCATTGTGGCGGGATTTCTTAGGTGTCACATCGACGAAGAGAGATATTTAGAATAAGATGTCATTTTGGTCTGCTCTCGAGTGTTACTCCAAAAGTTATGTGAGCAGAGAAACACTAATCTTGTAGGCCATCTGTCTTTCCCATCATGTGGCAGAACCCCCAAGCAGAATCGTTAGTCAAGGTTGGGCCATGGCTGCATTTCATTAGGTCTGAAGAGAGTCTCTGGTAGTTATGTGATTCTTACCTCACAGATTGCTCAGAATCACATAAAGACTCAACAGATATTTCCTCACAAATTTATTCTAGCCCTGGTCAAAATTGTGAAGTAGGAGATTTTTCAAGTGTATTTTTTTCTCTCTTAGGGAAACACTTCTTAGTACTCTTGGCACTTCTTTGCGTCCTTTCTGTCCCCATCTCTGCCCTATTCACAACTGCTGTCTCTGTAGGGAACCTTTGCAAACTAGAATCTTTTTAATTCTTTAAGACAGTAGATTACTACCCATTCTTTTTTCTAGATAAAGAAATCACTAAACTGATATGTATTTATTATAAACAAGATATCTTACTTTTACGTTGTTCGATACATCTGTTTCTCCTCAGTTTTCTTTATTCTTTCGTAAAGTGGAGAAAGTTGAGAAGCTTTTTGCCAAAAACTTGACTGGGGTTTCCTGGTATGGCTATTTTGCTTGATTTTTGGGGAAAAAAAGTTCAGAATATCTCATGACTCTCACCTCTTATTTTTTTTTTCACCTCTTATTTTTAAAGGAAACAAATCTATATTCCAAAGCTAAATAAAAGTGTCAAGTTTTCCCATTTTCTTGGAAGCTTCTAAACAGAAAATATGGTTGCCAGGGTTCTGTTGGGATAGAATGAGGGGAATGGTGTAACACTCAGATGGGTGGTGGACTGAGGGGTGGGTGTTGTAGAAATATGACTGAAGTTTGGAAATCAAGCAAATCATAATTTTTTTCCCCCTCACTTTGATCTTTAGGGTATTTGTATCTTTCTGAGTCTTTGAAACCATAGTGTCAGACGGAGGTATGTTTTGTGATGTTAAAATTTAGCTACATGAAAAAATAGCAGATGACTATCTTAGCTTAGAATTGATCTTTTTTTTTTTTAATGATAAGACTGACTTTGCAAACATTACCTTTATGGGTCTGGAATCTTTTTGATTTTGAGTGATTGGCACCTTCTCAATTCATATTCATGGCTACTGAGTAGATCTATTTTCTGAGAGATAACTAATGTGGTTAACTTGAACCCGAGCTCTGAACCCATAAACTCTGATGACATTTAATGTAAGTGACTTCCAGTGCTTCTTTTTCCTTAGGGGTGCTCCTAAATTGTTGCATAACCACTTCAGTTGGAACATACTCCAGCCTTATAAAAATTCTCATAGCCTTGTTAATACTGTGGAAAATTTAAAGAACAATAACAGCAGGCTTGGTGCTCATTAGAATGTGATTTCTCCTGAGAGTATTTGGAATTTTCTGTGAGTTAATGAAAACATTAGCTGCTATTCCAGTTCACAAGGTTTCCCTCTGGTTGGTAGAATTTTTTCACTATTCTAGGCTGCAGAAGCAAATATGAAATAATAGGCCCAAGTTTGAGACGGGATGGCTTATTGTGATTATTTCTTTGTCAAATTTAAATATTTGAGTTCCCTCAACTGTTAGCAGTTGAGCTGGCAGAGATGTTGGCCAGCATTTCCTGCTCAAATTAAGAATCTAGTAGGTATGTCAGAATAAACCCGTGTGCTCTAGGTTCTCATGTTTGGAAGCCTCTTCTGCCTAGGGTAGAACAGGTAACTTACTTGGCACTACTTAGGGCTATTTGAAGGTAGTAAAAGCAGCAACAATAAAGTTCTCCCCTATATTCCTTCCATGGGGCCTAAATGTCTCATCTTTAAACTCCCGCCTTTTAGTTAGGGTCATAGGTAATGTCCAAATAGGTATTTGAGAAGGCCAGGCTTTCTTTGTTCATGGACTAATACATTAAATCATTTTGCTGTTAGACAGAGTCCTGAAGAAAAGGCACACAGAAGAGGTATATTTTTCTTGTGGGGTGAGAAGGACAGTCCAGAACATGGGGTACTGTGAAAAGATGTTAGACCTTGTTAGGTTTGGCAGGGAAGGGAACTGGGCAGCCCAAGGATACCCTGAGGAGCCAATTTTTAGGGTGGATAATTCTCAATCATTTCTATGCTTTATCGTGCCAGAAAACTATCACATTCCCTGACCTATAACAGGGACTTCCTGCTAACACTCCTTAAAGATGTGGTTCTGAGCCCTGTGCATAATGGGTGTCTATTAGATTCTGGGGTAGGGTGTAATTTGGAAAAATCAATAGAGTCCTGTTTTCATAAAATAGATAAGATTCACTTAATTGTGAGCATCATTTACATAAAGCAGTTAATTTTCTGAGATGGCTAAAGTTTGATTTCTTATGGTTTTATCAACATTGGAAATAGGTGGCTCTGAATTAGAATTTTCACTTAAGTCAGTCCTCAAATTCAATTTGTTCTGCTGTAGGTGAAGAATCCTTCCATGGCTCTAGGTGTAGACATTGTGCTGAGAAAGGATAGTGGAGCCATAACTCACACTTTTCCTAAACTTTTGCAGCAAAATTGGCTCTGATATATGCAAGATCAGGGAAAATGTAGAACAAAGGAGACATATGGAAGAGTTGAAGATACTAGTGACATTGGGAAGAGAATAAATTTGTGCAGAAGAGAGAAGGGAGTTTATAAAGTGTAGGCAGAGTCAGGGAAGCCTGGAGGAGGTGAACTGGGGCACAAGAAGTATGTATATAGTATGTAGGTATGTAAGATATGCCATGTGGTATCACAATGCCCTCACTACAGTTATGGCTAGCCAGATACCTGTAAATATTTTCTGAGCATCTACTATATGCCAGGCATTGTTCTGGGTGCTGGGGGCAGTAAATGAGCCTGGCGGAATTCCTGCCTTCAAGGAGCTAACATTTTATTCTAGTAAAAAAATTCTCTTGCTCTTGTTAAGTTTTAAATGCCTGCTTATGGCAGCAAAGCAGTACAAATGGGAGAGGCTTTATGTAAAAATTTGTGATTTGTCTTGGCAAATCATCCTTGAGCAGAGATTAGTACAGTGAAGTAAAAAAAAGTATTGAGTAACATTCTCTCCGTTTCCACCTTTCTGTCAGGTCATAGATATAAATTACAATTCTGGCCCTCGTTCACCCTCACAGAGCTTTCTGGCATCCTTTCCCATTCTCTGAACATGAGAGGAATGAGAAGGTTAGTTGGAAGGTCATTGGACTGAGAAATTGTCCTGCTCCGGTTACTGGAGGATCTTGAATTTCATCTGCAGACTGCAAAGCAGCCGAGGCAAGCTCACTACGAGAAGTCAATTGGTGAGCAGACCTTAGAGATGAGAAACATATGGGACGTCAACTCCGTGATTTGCTTCTTTAAAAAGAATAGGCTGTGGATGGATTTTAAATCCTACTCAAAATATAAGACTAGTGTCAGTGGCTGTTTTCAGGAAAACCAAAGGAGCTTAGCATCCCTCAGTGTGTTACAGAGCCTGTGTGGCCTCAAGCAGTGAAGCAAGGAATTCTTTGTTTTTCTCAGATGCTCACCCTGGGACCCAGCAGAATTTCTGATAGTGTATCTGGTCCCTGTTGTGTTGCATCAGTGTGATGCTGTGGTCTCCTTCTCTGCCCTGGAAGAATGTCTGGGGAAAACAAGAGCAGAGTCCTATGTAGGATTGGGTGGGTTGGGGAACTGTTCCTTCTCAATAAGTAGTGAGTGAAGCCCTGATCTAGGGTCCTTGCTACTCCAGGTGTGTTCCTGTCAGCTTGCTGGATATGCGCACTCTCAGGTTGAAGCCCAGAGCCTGAAGTTTACATCTGGAGTGCTGGCTTAGACAACACAGTTCCTTCCTCCCCTTTCCGTAGCCTCTCGCACTCACTCCTCTTAGGCCACCCTCAGGAACGGCATTGGTGGAGGACAGAGTGAAGTCATAGGCCACAAACATTCTGTTCTTCTTTATTAAACTAGGACACCAAACTTGGAAATGTCTAAGTCACAGAAAACAAAAGAACAGTCTCATTTCAGACACATCTATGGTCTTTGCTGGTTAAATGTCAGAAAACCCACAAAAAGCTGCCAGACATTTTAGGGTGTGAATTTTGAATCTGTACTTCTTGACATCTATTTGGCTGCCATGACCTTCAATTTACCAAAATATGGAAACTTCATTATGGCATTCTACCCATATAATGAGGAAAATGTTGATGTTTGTCTCAGTCCCGGGCCCCTGAAGCAATGCTGCCCTCAACCACATTTTACTATATAGCACTTTATACAAAAAATAAACCAAGATATTGGTTCCCTGCAAGTTAATATAAATGAAGTTTTCCTTTTTATAAAATAGAAACAATGTCGAGTCCCTTTGATTATCACAGATCTCTTCAATAGAACTCAAAATTCTTCAATTAATGTTCTATTTAGCTACAGGGATTTCCTGTGGTCTACATCCCCACCCCAAATGTTCCTGCCCTTTAGTTTTATGTGGGTGAAAGGTAAAACCATCCTTGCAACTTCATGCTATAATTGTGCCTTTGGATTTTCAGGGGAAAAGACAGAGCACAACAGTAAACTGAGAAGCAGGAAAGTGAGAAATGAAGAGAGAAAATAACGGGAATGGAGAAGCCTGGTGAGTCCCAACCACATCCAATTTGGTGATAGCAACCCAAACACAGGCAAGTGATTTCTTGATTTTTTATGGAATATTGTAGCAAAAGGAGTCTATTATGTGTGCAAGATTGAGGCAGCTTTCCCAGGCTGGCTTGAAACTATCCAACCATAATATTAACATATTACCTTCAGCCAGTAGGACACATATACTGGAATGTTTGGTATCATTGCCTACTTTTCCTGTGTCTGTCAACCCTGCTGTCTCAAATCCTTAGCATTGGGACAGTAATTGAACCCAGGTATTCTTGTCGAAAACAATTGGAGCAATTTAGCAGGAGACCAAGGTATAGGAGAATGAGAATGAGACCTTGCTATAGCTTGGTCTATTTTGAGATTAGAGTGTCCAGGATCCCTCTTTCTAATCCTATATACTTGACCATTTTTTTGACATAGGTTTAGTAAGTTTTGTGTGAATGTGTAGCTATTTTTTCATTCCTAAGGTTTGGCTTCATCGAGAAGTCAGCTGTGGAGCCAAAATACCAGAGGCTGACTGTTTTTGTAGTAAGAGTTAGTTTATCTTGTGGTTGGGGCTGAAAAGGAAAAAGCTATAAAATGCCCTCAAATATCTGATTTAGCTGATTGCTAGGTTATCTAAATCAACTTGAAAACTTTAGATAAGTATTATTCAGACACTAAAAGCAACAAAACTCTATTTAATTTTGTTTGCTCTTATACCTGGCTCCCAGGCTGACTGCTCTCATAGTTGCTCTTAATCCTTCCAGAAGCCTGAGGAGTGAGCATAACAGGAAAGGAATTTTACTTAGTTACCATGAAAAAACATGAACATCATCAACTCATATATTTTTATTCAAGTTCATACTCTACAGACATCCTTGTTGGTATATTTTATACTGGGGAATTGTTAGAAATAGAATGAACCTTAATGATTTTTTATAAGTTTCTCCTGAAATGAAGTTTTGGTACTAAATACCCTGAAAATGATTTGACTATAGATAACACCAAGAATTTTACTCACTCTTGTTCATCAGAAAGATAGCCTGGGTCTCCTTTCCCTCTGCCTCCCCTCAACCCCTCACCACCTTTCTCAGAGATTAACCAAGGAAACATTTTGAAAAGTATTCAGTTTTGGTTAGGAAATAACATCACTAAGCAAGTTTGTGTTGGGGGTGTGTAATCACTGAAAAGACAATTTGTTTGGAAAGCAGGAATTAACACCTTTGCTCTAGTGAAAAAAAGACTGGTACAAGACTTTAAGTAAGTTGAAATGATGGAGCTTGGATTAAGCTCTTAGCAGAAATGGAAAGGGCCAGAGTGAAAGGAAACCTGAGTTGGCAAACCCTGTGAACAACTGCAAGCCCCTGATTAAATGTCTTTTTCTTTTGACACAGAGAAGTTAATATACTGATACAATTCAATGTAATCAGCTCCCTTCACCCTAAAGGCCAATGATTTTATTAAAGAAAAAGAATCCATTCAACCCAACCCTTTTGCATGACTCTACAGTTCTTGGACATAAATCGAAAGTCACGTCTGGAAAGAGAAAACTAATCCAATTGACCACTCGAGGGAGGCGGTGGGTTATCTTGTCTAGAAAAAAGAACCCAGTTCTTTCTTAATAATGTGAAATTTTAAAAACTTTGAAAATCTCTGACTCATGGGTAAAATGAGATCACAGGAACCCAGACAATGACCTTTTCTCCAGTTGGATTCATTCTCTAATTTCCCTATTAAAATAAAGGGAATAAAATAGATTTACAGAACGCTTGTGTTGGTCTGGTTGATGGATCACTTTAAAAAGAGAGAAAGGGGTAAAGTATGGGTAGTTTATTTTCACAAATCAGTTTTAGTTTCTTTCAAGAAATAAATGAACAAGAAGCCCATTAAAATGATTGTAACAATTCTTCTTTTTAATTGTTTACTCTATTAAGGTGACAATACTTGACAGTTTGATCTATGAACAGTGTTCACTTGCCCAACATAAACATCAATTATAACATGAGAATCTGATGGTCTTTGAACCTTTCATTCACTCATCCAGGTTAGGCTAAATGTAGAATTTGGAGAGAAATCAAAATTAGAGTTACTTTTTTAGATAGACTCCAACAGCTGTTTCTTCTTGTTTAATCGTGGCTGAAGAAAAGTTAGCTGAGATGAAGGGTAAAATGGATCAAGTAGGAGCAAAGTCATTATATTTCATCAGAGCCAAGAAAATTATAAAGAAATTGAAATGGAAAATCAAATCATTAAAGTCAGCCCTAGTACAAACACCATCAGTTCACTGATTTCTTCTTTCCCAGGTATCATAAAATATACATGAACTTGTACTCATTTCTCTTGGACTGAATTGCAGCATTATAAATCAAAATTTTCAAACAGATTGGATGTAAAATTATGGAAACAGGAATTTTTAATTAACATTTTATCAATTTTGTGTAGATCTATAGTATATAGAAGCAAATAGTATTATACAATTTATAATGAAAACCAGCAGTAGTCTGTTCTACCACTTGTCATCCCCAACTCTCAATGTGCAGATGATACCACTTTCAATTTGTTTAGCTATTTCTTCTGGCATATACCTTCAAATGACTAAATAATGCAGTTATATGATACTATTCTTTTACATATATACATATGTGTGTGTGTGTGTGTGTGTATAAGCTTTATATATTTCCTATTGATTTTTCTTGCAGGAAAAAATAATTCAGCCCTATCAACTCTCCCCACACCACTTGACATATGCTTCCTATTTCTTCATCTTCTAAATATAGGTAAATCATCCTTTTTAGTATAACCTATTGTTCAGTGTTAGCTGTATTATGACCATATAAATACTGTACACAGCTGAGCTAAACAAGGTGATCTGACCTTTCTTTTCAACTATTTTTTTCCTACATGAAAAATTACATTTTATATATATATATATATGTTTTTTTTTTTTGAGACAGAGTCTCACTGTGTTGCCTAGGCTAGAGTGCTGTGGCGTCAGCCTAGCTCACAGCAACCTCAAACTCCTGGGCTCAAGCGATCCTACTGCCTCAGCCTCCCAAGTAGCTGGGACTACAGGCATGTGCCACCATGCCCGGCTAATTTTTTCTATATATTTTT
>CAUYSK010075470.1:0-75771 GCA_963575035.1 Avahi laniger
CCCTGAGAGATCACCTGGGCGCCAACGGTACTCTTCCCTGTCCCCATTTTGGAATGACAGCCACTCCTGGATCAGTCAGTTTCCTGACAGGATGGTGACTCCTTGCCTTGCCTTCTGATTTCCTGGACCAAGGAGCCGAAAGAGACCAAGCAGCACTGTGGCTCAGGGTCTAGAGGGACCCCTGTGTCTCCTGGTGGAAGCATTTCCCCTCCTGCAGTCATTTCCATTATGGAGAGTAAAGTCTTCACTGTTCCCTTTCTGCGTAAAATACATATTTGTTCCTGAACTAGAGTCGAAAAGCTGTCAAGTGTTACTAAACCATTCAAATTTAATATTATCAATATGATTGGGTTTAAACCTGTCATCTTGCCATTTTTTTTCTATCTTTGTTCCTTTTCTTCCTTCCCTGCTTTCTTTTGAATTAAGTACTTCTTATGATTTTATCTTCAATATGACCTCCCTTCCCCCTCATTGATGTTTGTTCTAGGGTTTGCTATATACATTCAACTTAGCACAGTCTACTTTCAAATAATATTGTACCACTTTGCATATAAGAACTTTACAATATTTTACTTCCATTTTCCTCATCTATACTTTGTGCTATTGTCATACATTTTATTCTGCATATATTATAGACTCAAAAATACATTGTTATTATTTTTGCTTTAAACAGCCAATTATCTTTTAAAGAGTTTTTTGAATGATGAAAAAACTCCTGTGTTTCCCATTTCTAACCCTATCATTCCCTTGTGTAGATCCAAATTTCCATCTAGTATCATTTTCATTCTGCCTGAAGAGTTTTCTGTAGTATTTCTGGTAGTGTAAGTTTGCTAGTTAATTGATTCTGTCAACTTTTGTTTGTCTGAAAAAGTCCTTATTTTGCCTTTGATTTTGAAAGATATCTTTATTCAGGACAGAATTCTAGATTGATGGCTTTTTTTCCCCCCCTTTCAGTATTTTAAGGATGTCACTCTATTGTCTACTAGCTTGCATAGTTTCAGATGACAAATCTGCTGTCATTCTTATCTTGCTTCTCTGCATATAACGTGTTTTTTTCCCTTAGCTACATCTAAGATTTTTTCTGTATCACTAGTGTTCAGCACTTTGATTATGAATGTACTTTCCTTCATGCCCCGTCTGCTTTGGGTTGGTTAAGATTCTTAGATCTTTGAGTGTAAAGTTTTCATCAAATCTGAAAAATTTTGGGCCCTATTTCTTCAAATGTTCTTTCTAGCTCTCTCTTTCCGTCTCCTTTATTTCTAGGACTGCCAAGACATACATATTAAACCACTTGATACTGTCCCCAGGTGCTGATGCTCTGTTCATCTGTTTTCCTCAGTATGAGTCGCCGTGAGCAGTTACTATTGCTGTCTTCAAGCTCACTGATCTTCTCTTCTGCAGTCTGTCTGTGTGTTGTTAATCCCATGTCATGTATTTTTTATTCCAGATACTATATTTTCATCTCTAGAAGTTCCGTTTGGGTCTTTTTATATTATTAATTTTCTCATTATGTTTATATTTTCCTCTACCTTCCTGAATAGATGGAACATATTTATAATAGCTCTTTGGAAGTCCATATCTGCTAATACCATCATGTATTTCATTTCTGTGTCTTTTTTGTTGGTCGATATTTCTCTTGGTGATGGATCATGTTTTCCTATTTCCTTGTGTGTCTGGTATTTTTTTATTAGATGTTGGGCATTATAAAATTTTACATTGTTGGGTGCCAGATTTTGTAGTCTTCTTTTAAATAGTGCTGGGCTTTTTTTCTGACGTGTAGTTCAGTAACTTGAAATCAATTCTATCCTATAAAGGTTCACTTTGAAACTTTATGGAATGGAACCAGAGCTGTCTTTTTATGTGTAACTAATTTTGTCTGATCTCACTCCTTAACTCAGTGAGACCAATGAACTCTATTTGGTTTCCCCCGCCCTGTTCCGGGCCTGGAAACCACATTCAGGCAGTAATCTGGAGCCCTCTTGGGGCTCACCTTGTATATTTCTCCTCTCAGTGATCAGAGTCCTGCACTTCCTGATGTCTAATGTCTGAAAATATTTTCACATATGATGTCTGGTTTTCTCTTTATTTAAGGATGGCTAGAGGGGCAAACTGGCCTCTGTTACTTCATCGTGGCTGGAAGCAGAAAACTCATCTTCTATTTTTAAAATCTAAGGTGGGGTGTAGTTTTGCTATTAACAGAGAACATCTTAACACACACATTCCCCAAAATTTATTTTCATTTTCAAGCATGTTTCAGTGATCTCTGTTGTAGACATTACAAATTTTATGTCACTTGGTTCCCATCTTCTAGACCCGCCAGTGGATCATGCTTCCCCATCTCTGTAAAGTTGGGCATCACTGTGTGACTTGCCTTGGCCAAAGAAATGTAGCCGGGAGCAACTTGCACAGTTCCATGTGGAAGCTTGTCCTTCTCCAGCTCTTCTCTTCCGTCCACGGCGACAGTGGGACTAAGTGTTGACGTGAGGGGGCTGAAGAGTTGAAGCAGCTGAGAAGGCTGAGCCAGCACGGAGGAGAGATGGCCTGGCTTGCTGCTTGGATCTGTAGCAGAATTTGCGAAAGCGAGAAAGGAACTCCCGCTCTGTTGAGCCACTGAGGCTGGCTTTGTCAGGCAGCAGGGGCGAGCCCAGCCTGCTGACTGGGACAGTCCCTCTTCTGCATCGAGCCCGAATATGTGCTCACCCTCCCCTACACAGGGGTCTAGAAATGTGTTGGCTTGACAAAGCAGGAGTATTTCAAAATGTGGCATCTGGAAAACTATCAATCGACCCTGAAACGAAGAGCAGGAGGAAGCAAAACAAAACAAAAATTTACAAAAGCAAATAAATCACCTTGTGAGATTACATTCTTTTGTTGATGTTTAAATCACTTCCAGATGGATCGAATCAATTGTAATTCAGAAGGGATTATTCTTCCCTGACACACTCTAGCAGAGATTGGCAGACTGATTAGCGCACGCGGTAGGTATCCGGCTGCGATAGGAGAGGAGGTGAAGAATTGAATTTCTTTGAGGAGCCACAGCTCTCGATGCTCTTTTGCGTGATACTAGCTCAGCATTCCCTAATGTCCTTGGAAATTTCTTTGTAGTTTAGATTTATTTTCCAACCACCTGTAGACTTACTTTTGATAGCAACTTCTTTCAACTTGCTTCTAAAATAGGAATTCTTAACCTGTGGCCCAGATAATCGTGGGGCGTGGGCGAGAATCGGTGAACCACGTGGGACTGAGGCCGGTGATTCACGTGCATAGTTACACTTCTTCTGGGGAAAGGATTTGTACCCTTCATCAGGTTCTTAAGGGTCTGGTGACTCAGGTCAATTTCCATACCCAGCCAGACTTCCGATTCATATTTTATCACTCATATCCTATTTTCTTTCTGGAATGGCTGCCTCTCTTTCCTTTTTCTGACACGCGCTGAAGGAGTGTCGTGAGGAGGGAGGGGTGAACAGTGTCCCCTCAGCTCTCCAAGTTTCCGGCCGATTCCTCGGGTCAGCCGTCTGAGCAAGACAGTGTTTGAACCCATGCTGCCGTGCGGCGGGCACCCAGAGGGTCCTTATGCACAGAGCTACTCTGGCAGGTGACAGCCGGTGCACCTTCTGCTCTCGCCCTCTGGCTCAAGGAGGGGAGAAATGGCAGGTAGCCGAGCTGGACAAAGGCGAGAAAGTCTGCGTTGTAAATAGGCCTGTTGCCTTTCAGAGCTCACTGCCCCGTTGGGCCCAGTGTGGAGCTTTAGACTTCTGTATGAAGAGTTTTGGGAAGAATGAGAAAAGCTGTGGCCGAGAGAATGAAAAGAAAGGACAGAGAACCTCAGGAAGTAGTGCGGAGATTTCTACGTGTGTTGGCATGAGAGGCAGAGAAAGCTTATTTAACTAAAAGCGAGCAGCCCCTTGCAGACGGGCAGAGAGCGGGCGGGCGTCCGTCCAGGCACTGCGGCCAGTGAACACGTGGAACACAGCCGCTCCGCAGGGCTCGGGTCGGAGCGGGCATGGGGGCTTCCCGCGCACACGTCACAGGTGTTCAACGTATACATTTGCTTAAAAACAAACTCTGGGACATTTTCATAGTATAAAGCCATGTCCTGGTTGAGAATCCAATCAAACAGAACGCCTTTTTAACGAGGGTGCTTTAGGAAGCTTAGAAGTGAGGACTCGAAAGACAGATGTGCAACAGCGGACCAGGGACTGCAGCTCCCTTTTTGGATTTTCTTTTTTTTTTTTAAGAGACAGGGTCTTTCTCTGTCACCAAGGCAGAGTGCAGTGGCACAATCATAGCTCATTGCAGCCTCCAACTCCTGGACTCATGCGATCCTCCCACCTCAGCCTCCCGAGCTGCTGGGACCACAGGCGCGGCCACCACGCCCGGCTCCCTTTTTCCCTTTATTCCTGCTCACTGAACTGTGACACAGCCTCTGTTACTGTTTCTGTTACATTCTGCATGGAGTCATGTTTGGTTTGTGGTTAAAACAGCCCATAGCTTGATCTGCAAAAACACTGTAATACTTACTTCACTCCACTTCCTGCAGAAACCTCTCCGCGGTACAGTGGCAAGTCTTGGTCCCCTGTTTCTAGAGCTGCGCTGCCAAAACAATCCTGTGCATTAGTCAGCAAACGAGGAAGCCGCCTCAGCCGGCTGAATTCATCAGCAGTACGGCAGAGCACGAGTTCTCTGAGGGAGGTAAAATATGAAGTCAGAGAGGGAGTGGAGCCAACAGAAGAAACATGGAGGAGAAGTTAGGAGACCTAGTGTCTCCTAAGTCCTGTCAATCAGAAATAATTCCTGATTATTCACCATGATTGCCTGGGGAGGAAATAAATGAGATATGGAAAAAATGAAAATAGAAAGTATATTTTAATAAGAACACAATGCATTGTTATAAGTTTGGAGACAGAATTTATAATTAAGTTCCTAAGGCCGCATTACGCTTTATGCTAAAAGAATAAGACTGATTATCAGGTACATAGCAGACATTGTTGGTCATCTAACTCAAAATCTGTTCGTTCCCAGCCCCTTTCTCTCTTGTCCATCTCAACTGAAGAGACTGGAAAAGTCTCCACTGTAGCTCATGGAGGCCACATGACACAGTTCTGGCCAATGTGTCTTAATTAGAAATTTTCTGGGGGCTTCTAGAGGAGCTTTTGCCATTTTCTTATAAAAGGGACGAATACAGCTGGTGTGAATTCCTCTTTTTTCCTCTACCTTGAATATCGTTATGATGCCTGGAGCTGAAGCAGCTATTTTGTGATTATGAGACAAGCAGCCAACATGCTAAGATAACGAACAGCAAGAGCTTGCCTGGTTCTTTGATGACATTGCTGAGCTGCTACTCCAGCCCTGGATGGCCTGTCTTGAGACTTGCTTACTTAAATCTTTGATAGTTGAGTTTTCTGTTACTTCCAGCCAAAGCATTCCAAAGTCCACTTTGCACCTAATAGTACACAGTGCTATAATATGTTATAGGCTGTATGTTTAGATTTAACCAAATTGATTTTATTCACAAGGGAGTCACCATGTAGTAATTTGCAATTTCACACTTCATTTTCAAAACTGTATGGTGAAGCAAAATTTAGGAGAAATATTTTTCTATTTTGAACATTTGTAAACATACATAGAAGTAGAAAGTATAGTATAATGACTCCTTTCTCACACACCCACGGATGGGGTCAGTGTCAGCCTCTGTGCGCCTCCCTCCAGGGACAGGGACTTGCTCCTGCAATAGACAGCCTCTTTTATAACAGCACACCTCTGCTAGAAAGGTCTTCCAGATGTTGAGCCAAAACTTACCCCTCTGTAACTTTTCATTCTGCTCTGTGGAGTGTCAATGTATAGGCCTTTTTATAAAACACTTCATGTTATGTTGCTATCATAAAATAACACAAATCTATTATAAAAAGTTAAAATTTATCAAAACTTATACACATACACACACACACCCTGCACATAGCACCATTTACAGTCCAGAGAAATGTAAACAAATTTAAAGATGCGGAATTAAACAATAACTGCATAAAATGAACCGTAGTCCATACCGTACGACTGCAATAATTTCATAGCCGCCTCCTGTTGCTATCGCGGTGTTGTCTCTCAAAAGCCAGAGATGCTCGTGCTCTCCACGTGAGCTCATCTCTCAGTAAATTGCCCATCACGGTAAAAAGTGATCTCTTGAGCTCCTCACGTGCTTGTGCAACAGCGAAAACCTTGACTGGCAGCAGGGGACCCGCGCGCAGCGGCAGAAGTGGGCTGGAAGTGCTCTTGCGAGGCGGCGAGCAGTCCTGGCCTTGCAGGGACAGGTCGACTTGCCCGCTGCGTCCCATGGACTGAGGTCCGCGGCTGCACGCGCCCCGTTCAGGCAGGAGACTCATCTTGTGAACACGCGGATCTCACAGGACCCACAAACGCTCCACAGTCCGATCAGCGTATTTCTTCTCTCACGGTTTTCTTAATAGCATTTTCTTTTCTCTAGCTTCCTTGATTGTAAGAATATGGTATGTAATACATTTAACATACAAAACGTGTCTATTGACTGCTTATGTTATTGGTAAGGCTTCCGGTCAACAGTAGGCTATTAGTATTGATAGTTAGGTTTTGGGGGAGTCAAAAGTTATATTCATATTTCTGACTGCTCAGAGGTTGGCTGGCACCCCTAGCCCCGAGTTGTTCAAGGATCAACTGTATTTATGTTAAAAAGTATTTTGAAAAACTATGAAGTTTTATTTAAAACGTATGGTTAAAATCTTGGAAAGCCAGAAAGTCATTACACATTGAGAATCAATAAATATATTATTTGCTGATGGGTCAATTTGTTTTGCCAATATATTGGTGATCATATTTTTTTAAAACCCAAAGAGGGACATGCGGTCAAAGACAACAGGATCTTTGAATGTATTTAGGTGAAAACTCTTGTTAAGGCATGAAACTTAAATTATAATTAGTTGTACATTTAATGAATCCTTTTTAAGGGAAATATAAAGTTACACACACTGAAGCGAACCCAGATAATCGTATGTATCGTCCCCCTTGAAGTCAGACCCTTCGAGAATTGTCCAGTGTGTCCACCGCGTTTCAGGAGTGGGGAAACTAGAGGACGGTCCGAGAAGAACAAGTGTAATCGTCCCCCAGGCGACGGGCGCACAAGGCGGCTTTGCAGGAGGCACCGGAGAAGCTAGAGAGGGGCGGTCACTACCCCTGTCTCCGAGGCGACTACACGTGTTTAATAATCCGAAAGTGGTGACTCGATCCTCGTGTATACAGCAGGGCAAGCAAAGACCTGATGTACCCTCACCCGTCCTCCAGACGGCCCTCATAGGGTCAGCAGCGACCTCCACACGGCTAAACACAACAGCCAGTTCCGACCACATCCTATGCCACCCCTCTCAGCCTCGGCCACTGCTGGCCACGGGCTACTCCTTGAAACGCTCCCTTCCCTGGGACCCAGGATACGGCGGCGCTGCTGGCTGTCCTCCTCCTCGGTGGCCCGTGCAGGTTCCTCCTCTCAGCATGTCGGGGTGGCCTCTTCCCGTGCCGGTCAGCGCTCAGCCCCTTGCGAAGTCACTCTGCCCCAAGGCTTTCAAGCCGTCTACACGTGGTCCAGGTGTACCCCGAGGCCAACCACCCATAACCATACAACTGAAACTTAAGTCTTCCGGATTTCCCCAAAACTCGAGCTCTCATCATAATTGAAACACCACGTGAGGTGTGTGTCCTTGTCAGCATGATTGAGTGACATTAAACCAATCACCTATAAACAGGCCGGGCTTGGTGGCTCACGCCTGTAATCCTAGCTCTCTGGGAGGCCGAGGCGGGCGGATTGTTTGAGCTCAGGAGTTCGAGACCAGCCTGAGCAAGAGCGAGACCCCGTCTCTACTAAAATTAGAAAGAAATTAATTGAACAACTAAAAATATATATAGAAAAAATTAGCCGGGCATGGTGGCGCATGCCTGTAGTCTCAGCTACTCGGGAGGCTGAGGCAGAAGGATCGCTTGAGCCCAGGAGTTTGAGGTTGCTGTGAGCTAGCATGACGCCACGGCACTCTAGCCCGGGCAACATAGTGAGACTCTGTCTCAAAAAAAAAAAAACAAAAAAAAAAAAAAACCAATCACCTATAAACAAATCAGCTTAAACAGCTCCTCTTGCCTTACAAAGAATCTTAACGTATAACAGCCAGTCACAAAAAAGGTTGAGACGCCTTCTCCTTTATGCATTATAAACGGTGCTAGAACCCTTGTGCCCGGGCTTCCTACCACTTCCAGTTTGTGGTCTCCCGGGTTGTGGGGGACCACAACCTTTCGTAAGCACGATAAAATCTGTATACATTTCTAAAATTTTAAAATTGGATCTGATTTTATGTTTGATACTGATGACCTCCATATTCGCATCTCTGTCCAGACTTTGCCCTCGGACTCCAGACTTGCATAACCTGCTGCCCACTCAAGTCCTCCACTGGATTTGTAATCGGCATCTTCCATTCACGTGCCCCAAGCTGCCTGTGCCACCTGCAGCCACCTGCGCCTCCCACCTTCGTCCCATCTTAGCTGACGGCAATGCCATCCTTCCAGTTGCTCTGGCCAAAATCGCCGACGTACAAACGCCTGTCTTTTTCTCACATCCCACATCCGCTGTGTCAGCAAATCCTGCCGACTCACCCTTCAGGAATCTATCCGGAATCCGGCCTGTTCTCCCCGCCCCAGCCCGCCAGCCTGGTCTGGGCCCCACCACCACCTGCCCAGCTTGGCCCAGTAGCCTCCTGCCTGGTCCTACCTGGTCTCCCTCCCTCTGCCCTGCGCTCAGGTTTCGCCTCAGCAGCTAATCTGAGCATGTCCCTCCTCTGCCCCCGTCACTCAACATAAAAGCCAGCGTCGTCACAGTGGCCGACAGCCGGGCCCCCTTTCTCGCCTGGCTCCTCTTCCACCACCTCCCCTGCTGCCCCAGGTTCCTCTCCCTTCCCCGGGGTTTTGCCCACTTGTTCCCCGCACCGGGAATGCTCAGATACCCACGCGGCTCACCCCTCGCGCGCTTTAGTTCTTAACTCAAACGCCACTTCCCTGTGAGGCTGCACTGGCCCCCGTTAAAGTTGTGCACCCCGCTTCTCCATCCTCGTCCTGGCAGCTGCCGTCAGCACGTTATGTATTTTGTTTGATTTCCTCTCTGTGGCAGGGATTTTTGTCTGCTTTTTTGCTGCTATATCCCCAGCGTCTAGAACAATGCTGGGCA
This sequence comes from Avahi laniger, assembly GCA_963575035.1. Taxonomy (NCBI): domain Eukaryota; kingdom Metazoa; phylum Chordata; class Mammalia; order Primates; family Indriidae; genus Avahi; species Avahi laniger. Next base: position 9,227 of record CAUYSK010075470.1, read on the forward strand.
CATAGCAGATGCTCAGTAAATATTTATTCAATCAATCCATCAGTCAGAGTAAGAATCACGGCGATGGATGAGCAAAAGAAATTGCAAATCTTCTACTTCTGCAGGCACTAGAAGGTACGAGGACTTCCAGACACCTGCTGCGGTCAGGCGGTGTCCTAGGCACCGAGGCTACACCAGGGAAAATAAGACTGAACAAAGCACAGGAAACCCTGCTTGGGAGCTGTGGCGGGAGTGATGGATGACAAATGGGATAAGTAAGTCAGTCAGCTGTTTGTTAGAGCATGGTAAGTGCTAAGGAGAGAAATGAAACAGGGAAACACGTGACGTGTTGGGGGGGGTGTTAGCCTGTGCACAGGCTGCCACAACAGAGCACCGAGGACTGGGCGGCTGAAACAACAGAAGTTTGCTGCCTCACAGTTCTGGAAGCTGGAAGTCCAAGACCAAGGTGTCTGCAGGGTTGGTTTCCACTGAGGCCTCTCTCCTGACAAGTGGACGGCCGCCTTGTCCCTCTGTCTCCTCGTGGTCCTCCCTCTGTGGGAACACGTCTGTGTCCAAATTTCCTCTTTTTTTTTTTTTAGACAGAGTCTCACTCTTTTGCCCGGGCTAGAGTGCCGTGGCGTCAGCCTAGCTCACAGCAACCTCAAACTCTTGGGCTCAAGCAATCCTACTGCCTCAGCCTCCCGAGTAGCTGGGACTACAGGCATGCGCCGGCTAATTTTTTTCTATATATGTTTAGTTGTCCGACTAATTTCTTTCTATTTTAGTAGAGATAGGATCTCGCTCTTGCTCAGGCCAGTTTCAAACTCCTGAGCTGAAACAATCCGCCCGCCTCAGCCTCCCAAAGTGCTAGGATTAACAGGCGTTAGCCACTGCGCCCGGCCCAAATTTCCTCTTCTTATAAGGACACCAGTCATATTGGATCAGGACCCACCGCATTGAGGTCCTTTAGACTTAACCTCCCCTTTAAAGATCACATCTCTAAGTGCATCACATTCTGAGGTCCTGGAGATTGGGAGTTCAGCACGTGAATTTGGGGGGACACGATTCATCCCCTAACGGGGCAGGTGGTGGAGGACATTTAGACAGGGACAGGAAGGCCTCACTTAGAAGACAATGTTTTAACAGACCTGAAGGATGCGAGAGCAACAGCCATGTGGTGGTATCAGGGGAGCGGCCTCCCACTCCAAGGCCCGAGCGGGGCTTGCTGGGCCACGTGCAGAGAGACGCGGACAGCAGCCTGCCCGGCTGGACGAAGCAGAGAGCAGCTGCAGGTGGGGCCCCCAGACATGGGCCTCCCCGGGCCAGCTGTGCAGAGTGAGCTGAGCTGAGAGATGGCGTCGACATGACCCCTCTGGCCGCTAGCAGGGCCGGCAGAAGGATGAGCCTAGATCCAGGCTGGAAATGTCAGGCCAGGTGGTGACCAGATGTCCACTCCAGACCCCGCCTCCAAGAGGGAGTCTTCGTCCTCCCAGGGCTGACAGTGTTGCTCCCGGCAGGAGGGAGCTGCCTCGCCAGGATTCTACCTCCTCTGTGGCCAGGAGTGGTCGATGCACTCAGGACACCCCCTCCAGAGGCCCTGGGGACAGCCAGGCCTGTAGGACTGCGTGGCAGCTCAGCTTCGTCACCCTCTTCCCTCCCTCCCTCCCGTTCTGTGCACCTCCTGCAGGCACGCCCCCAGCTCAGGGTCTGTGTCGTGGGCGCCCACCCAACGGGCTGAAGCCTTCTCCCCACCTCACAAAGGCTGGGAGGGACGGGCAGCCGAGGTCGCCTCTAGCTTTACAACCCCGTCATCTGCCCAGGCCCCGGGGACAATGAGTATGACTGCTGGGCTCAGCCGCAGCAAATATTCTGGGCCGCTCCATTCCCCCGTGGCCCTGTCCCCCTCCCACCCCCTCCCAACCCCCTTGGCAGCCTCCCTGCCGTCCTCCCATCGCGGTCTCCCTCCTCCCAACACCTGCCCTCGGGGACCTTCCTTCCTCACCTCTAGAGCTCTGTGCTCTGCTCTTCGCTGCCTGCCTTCCCACGTGTGCAGGCCAGGCAGTCCTAAAGGGTCCCAGCTGTCCCCTCTGTCCCATCCTACTCATCTGGTGCTTCTCCCAGCCAGGCTGCTAGAGCCAGCAGACTATACCTAGCCGCCTGCATTTCGTCCTTGATTCTTTGCAGCTGCTTTTTTGCGAAACCCTCTAGCAACACTGCCCACGCAGAGGTCGCCACTGCCTTCTCAGCAAACCACGGTCCTTTTCCGAGTCCTCACTCTTGGAGCCCTTTCTGAGCTTCTCAAACCACTGGCCTCACAGGGCTTCCCGGAGCTCTCCGGGCCACGCCCTTGGCTTCTCTGCTTTCCCAGGCTGCTTCTGGCTGGTCTTTCCCTCCTGCCCCTCCCCTGCTCAGACAGCCGCCTCCGCTCCTGGCTGTCCCCCTCCAGCTGCCCTGTTCACGTCTGGCCTCTCACATGCGGCCATTGCCAGCTGGACAACTGCCTCGTCTCAACTCAGCACACCCCAAACCAGACTCGCCTGCGCACTGACAACCCACGTGAGTGACTGAGGCAAAGTCTCCATCCATGGAGGTTCGGTAAGCCGAAGTTGGAGGACGCACCAGGGGACAAACTACAGACAAACCTGCAACTGTTTTTCCAAAGGGGAATTTGGGAACTTCAGTATTTAAAAGGGAAAGTTTACAGGAAAAAAAAAAGGAGGGGGTGAGCTGGCACGTTACATTCCTGTGAGGCCCAGGAAACATTTTGCATAAGCCAAGAGATGACGGGAGTGAAGGGAGCATCAGTCATGCAGATGTCCGGGTGGAAGAAGGTTTGATCTCTGTTCTGCACCTGGGAAACCTGTCCTCAACATTTATTAGCATGAAATTGAACAGACTTTAGTTTCAGGAGCTAGGCTTAGCCTGCAGACCCAAACTTGCAATGTGCATGTCCAAGTTTATGGGAGGCCAGCAGGAGTTTCTGTTGATCTGAGGGGGCCCGTCTGTCCTCTGCAGGTGCCTGAGGGCTTTCGCCTGCCCTGGAGTCTGGCTGATGCAGGTTAGCATCACTGGAAGGGGCTGTGCATGACTCGGCCTCCAGTCTGGACCTTCCCTGTCGCATAAGGAGTTGGGGGGGTGGAGGGGGCCTAAGATTTTTATCTTCTTTTGTACTACCCAGGCCTGTCCCAGGTAAACAAGCCTCCGGCTCTGTGAGGGTAGCACCACTGTCTCATTCTCGAAACACCGGAGTTCTTCTGAGTCCTGACTGTCCTTTGTGCCTCTCGTGCTATCAGGCACCAAATATAGACACGTGTTTCTTCAAAATCTCTCCTGTCTTAGCTCAGGCTGCCATAACAATACCACAGACTGCATGGCTTCAACAACAGAAGTTTATTTTTCGCAGTTCTGGAGGCTGGGAGCTCCGAGATCAAGGTACTGGCCCATGTGGCTCCTGGTGAGGGGCCTCTTCCCGGCCTCAGCTGCGGCTTCTCTCGGCAGGTGCACGGGGCGGGGAGCAGGCGAGCTCTCCGGTGTCTCCTGTTATAAGGACACTAATCCCATTAAGGTGAGGGCCCCACCCTCAGGACCTCATCTTGCCCTGATTGCCTCCCAAAGGTCCCACCTCTAAACATCATACCACTGGGGTTAGGGCTTCCACACGTGGGTTTGGGGGGAGTTCAGCATTGAGTCTACAACATCGCCCCTATTTGTCCTGTCCCTCTGCGTGCTTTGCTACCTTGCTGGGCTCCCTGGCTCTGCAGCCCACACCACATGAGTTAAACTTCCTGCTGTGGCTACTCAGGGGCTGCTTGGCTTTTCCTTCCTTCCCTTCTCCCCTTCCCAATCCCACGCCCTGCAGGTGCTCTACAGCTCAGGAAGGGGATGTGCCAATCTCTCCCAATGCAGCTGGCCCACCCGAGACCAGATGACACACACTGGAAAACCCGGCAGCCTCTTGCCTCATGCAGCCGATTCTTAGAGATGGGGAGCAGCCACCCCAGTTCTTGAGTCTGAGATGTGCAGCCTAACATTGCCAAAATCACAGCAGAGCTTATGGTCAGTGGCGTGTTATAGTCTAACTGGAAGTTTGTTTTTTTCCTCAGTGGTACATAAAATAGTGGTTCATTTTACAATTGATAGTGTCTTAGATGCTATAAGCTATAAAGCTCAAGTGCTTATCCTGACTGTAGGAAAATTCCTAAAATATGTACAGCATACCACTGTGCAGAAGTTTAACTTGCATGATGCTAGTTAGGAAAGAGGAGAGATAAAATAAATAGAAGACTTGGTCCTCTCTCCCTTAGACCTTACTACTTAATTTGAGAAACAAGGCTAAGGGAAAAGATACAAAAACACTTCTCATGCAACATGCGAGCAAGTGAAAACTGAAGTCTACCAATGTGAGTGTGTATAAACACTGTTATCTGGGACCTCAGCATTCTAGGAAGGCTTCCTGGAAGAAGTCAACTTTGGGTTTAAAAGGAAAGAAGGGGTCAGAAGCTAATCTGCCTCATTTCATAGGCACACTGTTCTCATGAGGTAATGATATTTCCCTTCCACGGAGAAAGAGCCTGTTCTCACTGCTGTGAGCACCATGGCTGGGTTCCCACCACATCACAGTTGACATGGGCAAGGAAGGGGGCTGAGGGCCCAAGATGATCTCTGCTGTGTTGTTCACAATGACTTTATTACCCGAGTCAGCCCCTGAGACGCTATCTATCAAATGTCTGGTCATTGCTGAATGTCTCCAAGGACATGATAATGTCCTGCTTGGCACTGGAGCCCGTGCCCCTTCCGGAACAAGCCTAAGCGACGTCTCTTGTTTCAGTGCAGCAGAATGGGGTGAGACCAACCCACTTAGTTTGGGGACCTGACGGGAATACCCTGATGGAGGCCTCTGGGGCCACCGACACGCGTCCATTACAAAAGAAGGAAACTAAACCTCCAAACTGCCCCGGAGGGTGATGCCAAGCAAGGCCTAGAAACCCTCCCGCCTCCGGTCTCCTCTGCAGACAAGGTCCCACCGGCCCTGGCCTGGGGGCCTGAACCCGTGGCCAAGCGGGCCGTGCCTCCGGTTACCCGGCTGCCAGGCCGCACCCTCCAACGTGAGAGTCGCAGATGCGTGCCGCGGCCGCGGGCGAGGTGCGGTCACATCTGACACGCGAGGCACATGGCGCTCAAGAAGTCGAGGGCATGTGGTAAGGGGAGTGGTCCGGGGATCGGGGCCGCAGTTCTCTCCGCGACAACACACCGTTGATCGCCCACACCTCTGCCTGGCGGGGACTGTGGACCACAACACCCTCACGCGTCGAACGCTAGAACATGGCGACATTTATCCAGCACTTTCCACGCGCTCACTGGGCGCCTTAGGGAGTAACCCAGTCCTCGCCCTCACCGTGTACAGCAGGCCCGCGTATTTCCCGCCCCCGGCTTTGTAGGGCGACGGAGGCACAGAGTCGGAGCGGCTCGTCAGGGTCGCAGAAGCGGACGACAAAGGGCGGCGGGAGGGGGTCTGCAGCCGCGCGGGGCTCTCCGGGCCGCGCTGCCCATATAAGGCCGCGGGCGACCGGGGCGTTTCCAGGCCCCCGCCGGCCCCCGCCAGCATCCTCCTCCGCGCCGAGGAATGCGCGGAATCTCCCTCCCGGGCCGCTCGCCGCAGGGGGCCTTCGCTCCCCGCCCGGCCCGGCGTCAGCCCGGAGCCCGGGGCGCCGGCAGCCCCGGGCGGAGCGCAGCGCCCTCACCTGCCCGGGAGGAGGGAGGAGGGGAGAACGAGAGAGGAGGGAGGAGGAAAGGGAAGAGGAGGAGAGGGAGGCGGCCGGGGAGGAGCCTGGCGGGGCGGGAGCGTCGGCGCAAAGTGAAACTCCTGGAAGTTGGGGCGCGGGAGCCGTCGCTAGCGGCGCGCTCGGGTCGGACTCGGCGGGTCCCCGCCGGAGCGCGCCGGTGCCCATGGCCTTGAGCAAAGGGCTGCGGCTGTTCGGGCGCCTGGAGGCGGCGGGGGAGAGCAGCGTCCTGCTGGAGGCGCGCGGCCGCAGCGACTGCCTGCTCTTCGAGGCCGGCACGGTGGCCACGCTGGGTGAGTGCCGCGGCGCCTGCCTTCGATGGGCACCTCCCTTCCCCGAGGTGGCCAGGCTAGGGCGGCGCGGGAACCTCGGGGGCTTGGGGATCGCGCGCAAGTGGGTGGCTTTTTTGAATGAAGTGGCGCCGGGGACGCCAGAGAGCTCTCCGCCTGTGCCGGTGGCGCACGGAGGCCAGCAGCTCCTCCTTGGGGTCTGCCGTCCGCGGGGCCTCCACTGAGGGTTCGGTCCTTGGAGAGGCGGCTGTGATCTTTCACACCTGGCCCTGGCCAGGCACTGCGTATGCATGACCCTCGCAGAGGCTTGACTTAGGAGCCGTTCCCATCATGTGCCTGGCGCCTTTTCTTTTGCACCTGATTGGCGAAACCAGTGATTACCCTCTGGTTTGTGTTGGCTGGCTCCACTCGGGGAGGGGTGGGGACCAGAGCACCAAAACATAGACTCCCCAGAAACCGCTGATGTCTCTTACCTTTGTCTCATGTAAGTACTTGGTCAAGAAGCCTCGGTACTGCAATGTATGGAACTTGTAAGCACATGTACTACCTAGTGACTCTCCCTTTATGCGAGATGTTAGACAATGCCAAGCCTATGTATTTCACCTATGGATTTCAGAAGCCTTGAGACTGGCATTGTGCTAAGGACTTTAGAAACATAATTGCACTTAATTTTCACAGTTCTGCAAAAGACCTGTTATTACCCTCTATTACAGATGAGCAAACTGAGGCCCAAAGAGGCTAAGAAACTTGCTTGCCCAAAGCAAAACAATTCACCCGCCTTCTAAGTGGCTATCTGTGTAATGTCATGCAGTGTATGACTTCCTAGTATGGCCAACCTCCTCGTCCCTTGTTTTGTGGCTGACATTCATGAGGAAGACCTAGGTTGCACCGAAGCTGGTGAAACCAGGTAGGACTGTTAGAATTTAAAGATGAACACTAGAGAGTAGGCTTATACCAGTAGCTACCCAGCTGTGCCATCTTCCCTGGTATTCTTAACTAAACAAAGCGCAGAGCAGGGTCACTTGTACTTTAGGTGGTCAGCAAATGCAACAGCGTGTGCTTGCACAACGCTTTAGAAAACGTCTCTAGTCTTGTTGTCACATTCGTATGTGTCCACCCCAGTTCCGATACACGTCTTGGAAGGACCATGTCTTCTGTTTCCGCCTCCAGGATCATTTCATTAACATGTAGTTATCCTGCTTGTTTTCAGTCACTTGACCGTTGAAACAATGTCTGCAGTATTCTCAGCTCAGAAGTGTAGAGCAAATCATGGATTAACTTATTTTCAGATTATTTCAGTTTGTGCTCTGGCCTGAAAAGTCCAAGTTTGGTCATTTGATACGGCCTTGAAAGAAACCACAGAAATTTCCATTCCATTTTAGATGTCTACTTCGTACCCCATTTATTAGAACTGAGAGATTAATTTCATGATACAAACTACTGTTTCATCAAAGAGATTAAAGTATCCTTCAGCTGGCAAGGTTCATACACATTTAAGAGTTCCTTTGAAGCCGCTTGGAAAAAAATACATTATTTTTTCAAAAGTGGAGATTTAAAAATGATTAATGAAAGTAATACAGTGCATATCTTCCATTAGGAAATGAAGTCTGGGCTGAGACGCGCTTACGTCACGTTGCTGATTGAAGTACACTGGGTTTCAGAGCAGAGGGTGTGATGAACGGAATTGGCTCGTCCTCAGCTCACGTGCAGTCCACACGTCACTTAAACTAGCATTCGTTTTTCAGTAGACTGTGGGCCGAAAAGTTAATTTTTTAAAGTCTCTTTTGCTTAAATGAAATGAAACTTTTTAAGAAGCAGCTGTAGCATTTGGTGGTGTTGCTGGCCCAGAGGATTGTAGAAGAGAGCCTTCGGATACCAGAAAGTTCTTTAAAACGTTTAAAATATCCTAAATGTATCACTATTGATAGAAGAGCTCTGAATTAGAAATTCGCGTCTGTTTTCCAAAGGACGAGCTAACGTTTTTGCTTTGCTTTCCTTGACCAGGTCAAGAGTGGAGGGCGGGGAGCAGCTCCCTTCCCACTCCAGCTGTGGCTCTGTGATGGGTTCCCTGTGAGCAACGAGGGGCTGAGACTAAAGTTGTGGGTTACTGCCGGGTCCCTGCTGCTGCTTTCACTGAGAGCAACAGATTTAGGGGAGTCGTCCTGACAACCGTGTCCTCTGACCTCGGGCCCAGCCCCCTCCGAGCACAGTTGACACATCAAAGATCCTAACTTGAAAACTACCTCTCACCGAAGGGGTTCGGCGATTCCTTAGTGTTTTGGGGCAGTGCGTGGAGACGGTCAGGGTCTTGAAGTGGGTTGTGATTATTAAGACAGACGGATTGTCCGTGATTGGTTGATTGTTGGATTCCTCCCATCTTAACCTGTCCTCACTTGTCCTCCTGCTTTAACGTGAACTCTGCACACTAGACCATCTGGCCCGCTAGCAGGAGGATGTTGAAGGAATAATTCCAAATTCCTGCTTCTACAGGAATTAGATTGAGAATCTTTTATGTGGATCAGTGGGAGCAGAAATTCCAGAGGCAGAAAAGCAAAACGTATTAGCACCAGCTTAAAAGGTTTTTATAGTTTTCTTGGTAACCCGATTCAATGGTAGGAGGCTTCTCCAGTGCAGGTGAAAAGCCGCAGCATGTAACAACATCCGTGCCCACCGTCCACAATTAGTGTACAGATGTTCTCTTACACACACATCGGGACGGAAAGTACTTGGTGTCTTTTTGTCTCTCTGTCTCTTGTAGACTTAGAGTGGACCAGGTAAAGGGAAATGAGTTTATTGTTAATGAATTTATCTGTTCTCAGAGTGAGCGTCAATGCTCCAAAGTTCAATGTTCTCCAAACAGGGCCCAGGAAGGACAGCTGGAGAGTGTCCCTGTGTTTACACGTGGGTTTGTGTGCAGGTGGGACCTGCCGCCCCACTCCCCCCAGCATTGCTGGGCATTGCAGGCAGCAGGGAGGAAGGGAGGGATGGAGGAGGCTTGAGAGACTTAATTAAGTTAATTAGTGAGGTCCCTAAATTACTTAGAGCTTCTGAGGAAAGGTTCTGTGTAAACAGCAGGACTGGGTTCTCCCAGCTGCTGTGTTTGTCCAGAGGCCACATGGCTTTGTTTGCATTGGCGAGGTGGCCACAGGGCCTTGAGATGGCCGCAGGGCCTTGCTCCGTCTCAGGCTTTGTGGCTTGATTTATCTAGTCGGTGGCTGGGAAGTTTGACCTTCGTCTGAGCATTGGGGAGAATCAAATGCGTAGCCATTTTGTGAATTCACCTGGAGAAAGGCTGAAGCATGGGGGGTGGGGTGAGGTCGCTGTAGGCTCCGCCGACTTGGGACACTGGAGCAGCTGCCCAGGGCCACAGTGGCCTGTTTGCCCCCCATGACTTGTGTGGCTTTTCTCAGCATAATATTTACCAAAATGCAAACTGGGACAGTCCTTTTTGTAACTCACCTGTGAGATCATGATTTCGGATTTTGAGCTGTGTGGATCATAAACTTTGTTTTTAACCTTTATCTGCGAAAATGTTCATACATACAAGTAGAGGAAAAAATGAACCCCCAGGCACCTGTTGGTCAGCACTGATAGTTGTTATTAATGCTATTTCACTCCTCCCTGTGTTTTTTATGAAAAAAATGAATCTCCTCAAATTTAGTTTGTTTAACACCAGGAAAGATTATTATTTATTAGGATTGACTTTTTTTCCTGACTTGCATTTATATATGTAAGTTCAATTTTTTTTATTTTATTGTAAATTGACAAATTACATATATTGATGGGGTACAAGTGATATAATGATGTATGTGTATGATGTGGAGTGATGAAATCAAGCTAACATATCCCTTCCCTCAAATACTTATTTTTTGTGGTGAGAACATTTGAAATTTACTCTTAGCAATTTTGAAATATACATCATTATTTTTTTTTTTTGAGACAGAGTCTCACTCTCTTGCCCAGGCTAGAGTGCCGTGGCATCAGCCTAGCTCGTAGGACCCTGAAACTCCTGGGCTCAAGGGATCCTCCTGCTTCAGCCTCCCAGGTAGCTGGAACTACAGGCACGTGCCACCATGCCCAGCTAATTTTTCTATTTTTAGTTGTTTGGCCAATTTCTTTCTATTTTTAGTAGAGAGGGGGTCCCGCTCTTGCTCAGGCTGGTCTTGAATTCCTGAGCTCAAAACAATCCGCCCGCCTCGGCCTCCCAGAGCATTAGGATACAGGCGTGAGCCACCGCGCCCAGCCTGACATATACTTTCTGATTAAGGAGGTTCCTACGTGGGGACCCAGTCAGCCGCTTTCCGAGCAGAGGGTGCAGCATGACAAAGGGGAGGCTCCATGTCTAGGAGAAACATGGGGACGCGGCCTCCATGGGGATGTCCCCAGCACTGGGAACAGAGCCTGCTGTGCCTCAAGGTGTCAAGGAAATGCATCCTCCCCAGCGCCGGGAAAAACACGAAGCCGGTCAAACAGACAAAATGTTGGGCCGAGTCTTCCCCAAGATCTCCTTGGTCTGGAGCTAGAGAGCTGCCGAAGTGAGGGTGCTGGGCCCCGCGGGGATGCACCTCCCTGCCGGCTGCTGCCTGGTTCTGGGGCTGGGGGCTCTGCCATGTGGGTGGGCGGATGTGTGCTTTGCCCCCAGGGGTACCAGGCAGGAGCGGCTGCCATGGGTCGGTGCTGTGCCCTGTGCGAGAGGCTGGACGCCCCAGAAGGCTGGGTCCCATGGGCCACGCCAACTGCGCTCATGGCCTGAGAGGCTGGCAGGTTGCCACTTGCTTATAAGCTTCCTGGTTCAGAAATGACTGGGACTGAGGATTCGCTGGGCGTGCACCAGCCCTGGAGGCAGGTGGGCAGCTCGTGCACGAATGCGAGGGTCTGATTCATCCCAAGGCAGGTTTTTGAGGAGCTGCTGGATTCCTGCAGCTCTGCCTGTTTCTGTGCGGCCTCCCTGTCCCTGAGGCTGGGGCTGACGTTGCCACCCGCCTGCTCTCCTGGGTCCCAGGTGCAGCATGCCAGCCAGCCACGGTTCTGTCTCGGGTCATGTCCTTGAGAACAGGGCCTCATCCTACATACTCCTGCGAGGCTCAGGGCATCGCTGGTGCTAAGAAATGAAGACAGATGTCCCCAGGGCCGGTTGAAGCAGAGTGTGGCCTCCCTGAGGAGAACGCTGGCTCCAAATGCTTTCTCTGCTTGGTGTTGATGTGGGACCTGGGGGTGGGGTGGGGAGAGGGCAGGTTGTTCCCTTGGGAGAATTTAGTTAGTCCCTCCAAGGCCTCAGAATATTCACCCGAAAACAAATGAATTACACCTATTCTGCCTTTCCTACTCTGGGATTCCATGTGTCTTAAAAAGAAAAGGCTTAAAACTAAGCATAAGTACCGTCACTACTTCACACACCTAAAATTCTAAACTACCCAGAAATTTGAATCTTAGGAGAGGTGATCCGGCAAGACAAAATCTGTGACAGCTTTGCAGGCTGAGCTAAACCTAGAAATCTGATGCTACGCATTTTCTATAGGATGCTTATGAATTAGTGAAAATGCAAAAGATTCTCTCTCCTTGATTCTGCCCCTTCATACAACCGACAAAAACTTATAAAACACGGTAGCAATTCAAGCTTAAATGAGAAGACAAAGTTAGGTATTTATTATCACGAACTATGCTAATTCCATGCCGCGTTAACAGACTCTTATTAAGAGCCATGACATTCTTAAAATGATAACTTTAATTACTGCATGGCAATTTGTTTTTAATAAGCTGGGCTGTCCTTTGGTTACGAAGGGGTAGTTTGTGTGTCTGGGAATGTGTGCGTTTTCATTTTTTTTATCTGTTTCAACTGATTATACTTCGCATGAACTTAGCTTCACCATGAATCTTGTCAATGACTGATATTATACATTGGAAAAATTCTCCTTAAGAGGAGGAGACAGTTCTCTGCAGCTCCTGCTGCCAATTCAGCAAAGCTGAGGTCAGGGCAGCAGAGACGAGCACTGGGAACGCTGTCACATGCGGTGGTAGTACATGTGCCCCAGCCAGCCGAACAGTGACATTCGCTGTCATGATCTGGGTCAACAATCAGGGTTATTTGGTTTTATGTAAATGCTGCGGATCAAGAATGCAATATTGGTAAACCAGGGCTGGAAATGACTGGCTGCCCCCCAGGCCTGAGCCAGGTCCCTTGACAAGGCCCATCTGGGTGGGGGTATCTGCCTCCTTCCTCCGGGACCACCCGGCAGGGAGAGGCCGTGCAGAACCACGGCTGGGTGAGCAACACGGGAGGCCTCGCAAAGTGCTGTGGGCACCATGTTCCGCCTTGGAATCTCACGTGTCCAGAATGGACAAACAGGAGCTTCTATTTTTATTTCAAAGAGCCACCTGCCTCAGTGCTTTGGGGTAAGGACCGAGAGATTTTGTCTGGGAGTATAAATTGATTTTAACTAGAAACAATAGAACTTGACTTCTTTTGACACGGGGAGAGGTATGATTTCCATTAGGATATTAAAAATATTAGCAGTTCTGAAGACCCCTCAGGAGAAGTCCAGCCTCTGTGAGGCTCCCCAGGGCTTCCTGGCCGGAACGCCCCCCATTGCCCTGCCCGCCACCCTGCTTTCTGGCTGTGACTGAACGTGCCCAGGGCGTGCTGGGTCTAATCCTCCTGCGGGCCCCGTGCGGGCTCCGGGCTGCCGTGCAGGTGGAACTGGGCAAGGCCTTCCGCTAACCCGTGTGGCGGTGATGAGTCCAGCGGCAGGTGTGGTGTTTATAGCTCACCCCTACAGCATAAGAGCAAATTACATATGACCACATATATGAAGTGGGAAAATATGATGAAACAATGCTGCATTTGGACGGCTCCAGACTCCTAGGGTTTTTGAGTGTGTCTGACTTTGGCAGCATCTGCCTCTTAGGTTTCTGGTTCACTTTGCCGTCAGGAAAATGAGGTTACTGAGAGCTTATTAGAATTTTGCCTTAAAAGAGAAATTAGACCAAGAACAAAGAATCGTGGGGTGATCCTATTAAAAAAAAAGTGTGTGAGCTTCAGATGGTGGACTTTGTCTCTCTAGCGCTGTCCTCTCGGTTCTCCCGGGCCCTCCTAGGAGAGTCCTCCGTTTTGTGGCTTCTGTCTTCTTCTTCTCCCGAACACTCTTAAAGTCTTTTGGGTGCAGATGATAAGATTGTACACTCGGGAAATCCAAGCGCTGGATCCTGAAGTATCTGTGAGTGAAACCAGCCCCATGTCTGGGGTTGGTCTGGCGCCCTCCAGGACGCGGGCAGATGGACGCGGCGTCCGTGCACACGTGGGGGCGGGGAGCAGGTGAAATCAGTGGGAAAATGTTGACAAATCCTGGAGCCGGCGACAAGCCGCGTGGTGGTGCGTTAGACCTAGCGAGTTCATACGCTGGCTGCTTTTCAGTGTCAACAGATATAAAATCAATTACCTTCCCATCTGCCATCATTAATCAATTAAGAGTAGATAATGGGAAAAAAGTTCCATTCCCCACAATTTCTGGGACTAAACAAAATATGTAAGGCCGAGGAGAAGAAAGCTACAAAACTTTCCTGAAGCACCGAATCCGTGGAAAGGTGCACCATGTTCTTGGGACAGGAGCATCGGCACTGTAAAGACGTCAGTTCTTCTCCAGTGAATCTACGAATGCCAGTTATCTGTGAGTAAAATCCAGTTAAGGTCCGACAGGAGTTCTATCTACAACTTAATGGGTGGATTTTACAGTGTCCGTGGAACCGCCCCAACTCGCCTCTGCGCCCCTCCCCTGTCCCACGTGGTGGCCAGCACGGCCCTGTCCCCCGCCCAGGCCTCTCTCTCCACCACGCAGCCTGACCTGTACCACTCAGGACCTCTGCCTCTGCTGTGCCACCTGCCGGCACTGCCCTTCCCCAGGGGTCTGCCCGCTGCCGCCTCCACCGTGCTCAGCTCAGTGACGTTGGTGAGACCTTGCTGGCCACCCTGTCTGGAATAGGCTGTGGCTTCCATGCGCCAGCTGTGACTGCTCTGTCCCCTGGTTTCCTTTCTCCGTAGCACTCATCACTGAAATTGCCTTATGCATGTGCTTGTGTCTTCTGTGGGCCACCGCCTGGATGCAACCTCCACTGGTGCTGTGGGTTGAATTGTGTCCCCTAGAAAGATATGTTGACGTCCCAACCCTGGTACCTAGGAGTGTGATCTTATTTGGAAATAGGGTCTTTGCAGATGAAATTAAGATGTAAGACAACATCATACTGGGCTAGGGTGGGCCCTTAATCCAAAGTGCTTGGTGTCCTTCTAAGATGACAAGAGACACAGACACACATGGGTGAATGTTGTGTGAAGACAGGACACGCAGAAGGGAGATGGCCGTGTGAAGACAGGCAGAGATTGGAGCGATGCTGCCACAAGCCAAGGAATGCCTGGGCTGGAGAGACAAGGAAAGGTGGCCCTGCCATTGCCTCGACCTTGGCCTCCAGGACTGTGTGAGAATAAATTGCTGTTGTTTTAAGCCCCCACCCCATCTGTGGTACCTTCTCATACCAGCCTCAGGAAATCGTTACAGAGGGGTCTTGTCTCGGTCAGTTCCACATTCTCAGCATGGCCTGGTGTGGGGAGGGGGCTCAGAAACACTGTTGAATGATGAAAGAATGGCAAGAAATAGCCAGGAAGATTTTGAAAAAGGCCAAGAAGGACCGATGATTTACCACACAGCAAACATGTTGTAAAGCCCTAATGGCAGTGTGGGCCATCAGCAGAAAGCCATGCAGGAGGACAGAGGGCTCGAACAGCCTCCTGTAAGTGAGCTGGTAAGTCATTAAGGTGGTGATTTAGAGCAGCTGGGAAGAAGGACAGGTGCATACTCGGTGGTGTTGGTGCAGGTGACCAGCGCAGGGCCACGCAGGCTCTTGCTTTATGGAGCTGAGCATTCAGACCAGGCACCCCGGCTGCGTCTGCACAGAGAGGAGTGGGCCAGGAAGCTCAGCTGGACAGCGGACAGCGCCGGCCGCTCTTCCCGAGTCGTCAGTGGCCTTCACGGTGGTTCATGCAGGTGACTGTGCACACAGCTGTCCTTCTGGTCACTAGCTCCTCCCCAGCTGTATGGATTCCAGGGTTCACGCGAGGACATGCTGTCGTGAGAGTTACTAAGAAAGCCCTGTGCCCAGCATCCTCACGGAGAGGCTACAGTTCACTGTGGGTCTTCCCTGTCCAGAAGCAATTTGCCAATCAAGGTCATTTTTACCATAAGCAACTTTGTCTGGTATCAGTTGACATTCTGCCGTGACTGGGGTTCCCAGGGAACCAGACCTAGAAAGTTAAATTTTCATACAGAAGGGAGAAAAGGTTTTAAGTCTGTGACCACAACTGTCCGTATTGACACACAGCCCCACATTTTACGTTCAAATAAACTTCAGAGGTATTTAATAGTTAAATGTAAAAGAAAAAGCCCAATTTCCAAGTATCGGAAGAAAATATAGGAGATGCTTTCACAGTTTTATGGTATGAAAAGACCTTGTAAGCAAAGCATGAAACTCAGAAGTCATAGAGGAAAAAACCTTACAGAATTAAGAAATGTTTTTTACTGAATTATAACATACGTGTGGAAACATGAACATAGCCAAGTGCACAGCTCCACGAATCCCGCCCGGCGAGCACAGCGTGTACGTCTGGAGGCAGAGTTGACTGACGGTGTAAACACGGGAAACTCCAGTGTGTCGGAAGACGGCGGACAGTAGTTAAAAGACCAGCGACGGCACAGGAGGAAGCTGTGCTGGGAGCACACACAGAAGGGCCAGGACTGATGCTCACAGCATGTAACAGAGCTCCGATAGATACGGAGGAGGACAAACAGTCCAGCAGGAAAATCGGCCAAGGACGTACATAACAAGCAATTCTCCAGAGGAAAAATACAAGTGGCCGAACAATGGAGCCAGTGCAGCCGGCTCTGCTCAGCACGGTCGTCCGCGTGTGGCCAGTGTCGGGTAGAGGGGCTGGTTCTCTGCCGTGCCACCCACCCCCCTGATTCAGGCGCGGAGCACAGGCCCCAAGTGGCACTGCTCAGCCACCGCTCTCTCCTGGCCTGCAGCTGTGCCCTGGCACCCCGTCTCCCTCCCCTTAGCCCGACCCGTTCATCGGTTCTCTGTGCAGGCTCTGGGCCCGCCCCACGGGCTTTCAGGTAAGCCCAGGTTGGTCTCGTCTTCCAGGGAGCCCCAGTACTTAGGTTCCAGTGGGGACCTCTAGATGTGGCTCTGTGGAGCCAGGCTCAGGGGCTTGAGGCAGGAACAAGCGGCCAGTGGCAGGACAGGGCATGGCGGAGGTCGTCGGGAGGGGGCCGCAGTGTGGAGGGGTCGGGGCAGGTGGCACGCAAGGCACCCCATCTGTGAAGGCAAGGTGAGGAGGGCAAAGTGGGCCCCCCCAAGGGGTCTGGCCCGGCATGGGGCAGGCAGCGTCCATTCTGTAAAGGCAGGCCTCCCCAAAGCGGGGCCCCCAACAGAAGGGTTTCACGCACAGGTGACTGGGAGACCAGTGCTCTCTAGGCACGTGCAGCTCCTGTTAGCCCATGAAAGGTTTTGAGGCCCTGCAGTGGATACACCTGCTCAGCTCGGTGTTTCTCAAACCCGTTTGACCTTCAACTCATAGAACACCTGGCGACATTTTCCAGCACACCTGTGTCCCTCGGGATGTGGTCTGGGAATCCCTGCGACGGCGTCATTAGGATTCTAGGGCCGGTTCTCACCCCGCCAAGAGGCTTTTCCTTTTCAAGGCAGGAGCTAATTCCGGGTACAGAAAGCCTTTGGCTGGTGAGTTGGAGGAAGCAGTTTCCAAATCCATGAAATGATGCTGACTAGGGTCACTCGAGGAGGTTTCTTCTACCCTTTTGTAGAAAATAGCACGATATTTTTCCCGGATGTTAGACAGGGCCCTGTGAATAAGCAGGCGTGTTTAGTTCGACAGGCACATGGAGAAAGAGGCCGAAATAGTCACGATGTGCGCCCAGGATCTGATGTGTGGGGGGATGTGAATAACGAAGCGTAACCATTGTGTTTGTTCGGGGATTCATCTGGCTGTTTGTCCCTTTGTCTTTCCTGGACCCATGTGCCACTGTGGTCACCAGAAGCTGAGGCTGCCGAGAGCCTGCGCCGCGGCCCCCACCTCACCTCTTGTTTGCCCGTGTGAAGGGGTCGCCTGCACCTGCCGTCTGCCCCCTCCCACCTCCCTCGGCACGGCCCCAGCCGGGCTCCATCCTCCCTGCTCTTCCGAAACCTTCCTCGGGGTCCCCACGGGCTTCCCCTGCAGAGTCCTCCCTCCAAAGGCATCCCCCCAGGTGATCACACCTGCTTCTAGAAGCCCTTTCTCCACCTGGCTTCTGTGATGCATTGTTCTTGCTGTCGTATTCCTTCCTCACTGCCCGTGTTCTCCGGTGCCTAGAATAGTGCCTGGCACACAGTAGGCGTCTAGCGTCTTTGTGGGGTGGTGGGGTTGAGGTATGAAGGGGACCTTGGCTTTCCCCTTCCCTCGTGCTCCCTCAGTTCCCAAAGCCCCGCTCCCCTCGCGTCTCTGTAGCAGGAGGGGGCGTGTGGGGGTCACGCCACGTGTCCTCTAAAGGGCTGTGTGGGTCTCATGTTCTCTGCACCTGCCTGGAAACAGCAGGGAGGTGAGAGGAATCACCTGAGAAGCTTAATTGAGGAACAGGTTTGGCTGGTTTGGGATGACGGGAGTGAAGAAACGTGAGAAGCAGCCAGGAGCAGAACCTCCAGCCAAGCGCCCTGGGGACCTGACTGTTGGTGACCGGGAGCAAAATGAGTCTGTCGTGTGGGGAAGTGGTGGACGTCCCTGGGAGGAGACTGAGACCCCGGAGTGACAGGTTGCACGCACACATTTGTGGAGAAATGGGTATTTTGGGGCTTCTTTCTTGTTCCCTGTTGGGTGGGAGGCCAGCAGCTGCCCGGCCCTGCCTGTCCCGAAGCATAAGGAGCTGCCTGCCGGTGGCACTGGGCCCGTCACTGGCTCCGCCACAAGCACGTCCAGCCTTGTAGCAGCTTTTTTATTTGAAGGTGCAAACTGCTTTCCTGGATTCCTTCTTTTTAAGGAAAAAAAGACTCAACTACAAAGACTCAGTGGCCAGTCCTGTGCTCAAGCCTCTTGTCCAAGGAGTCGGCCTGCCCTGCGGGCGGAGAGGGCTCCCCTCAAAGGGGTTTCTGGCTCTGGCTGCAGGAGGCTGAACCTTCCCCGACTTTCCCTGGCCAGGTGTGGCACCGGGCGTGGCATCAGCGCTGCGTTGGTGCAAGGCGTTTGTTTGCTGAGAGCGATGTTTTGAATGCCCTCTCCCCACGGCTCTTTCCCGTGGCCTGGGCTTTCTGGGGAGGGCGAGGCCGTGGGGAGGACAGCAGAGTCCCCAAGCACACCGGCACGTCTGGCCAGGTAGCTTCGTCTTGGCTCTTGGTGTCTGTTTCAAACAGACGTTTTGATCCCCCATGCCTGGCAGCTCGCCCTGCCCCGGGAAAACGGCGGTCTTTCTGAAGAGCTGCTCCAGCTGGGGAAGGCGCGGCACCAGCCAGCATGAACCGAGCCCAGAATTAGCACATGAAGGGGACTTTGGCCTCGGTCTGGATGGCTCTGTCCTCCTGAGACCCCGAAATACAAGAAAATGGTTTAATATCCTGCCCAAGAACGTAGCCACGGCGGTTCTTCAGTCTGGGCCGTCTGCATTGTTAAACTGACCTACTTACTTTCCTGTGCTGGGGGCAGGGTTTCGCCGGCATTTCCTTGTGGCACGTTAGAGTGGAAAATATTATTAAAGAAAGGAGAGCATGCGGCTCGCGTGGTTATCGAGCTGACTGGCTGCCTGCTGGCCAGGACCACAGCCTGTGCAGCGTGGCACTTGTGCAGACCAGGCACCGTGACAGCCGATGGGAGCGGCCACTCCTGCTGGGACCTGCCTCGGGGTGGTCTGACCCGCAGAGCTCTGTCCTGGGGTGCAGAATCTGGGGCCAGCCCCATTTCCCCTGGAGCCTGAGGTGGTGGCAGTTTCTCTTCCATGCCCCTTCGACCACTGGACCTGGGGGTGCGGAGCTCCCAGGGCCTCCCCGAGGCTCCACGTGGCCTGTCCGTTACTCACAGCTCACCTGCAGTTCCTCTCGGAACAGAGGCCGTGTACCAGGCGGGGCTATTTCTGTCCTAGCTGTGGTGGTGAGTCACAGAGATGACTTCCCAGGTTGCCAGGGAAACAGGGCTGGGAAGTCAACCTACGGTCAAATTCTCTTGCGGAAAGGGAGCCGGCTCTGCGACTGTTGACACCCTGCCCCTCCCATTGCCGTCATCTGGGTCCTTGGCGTTGTTGCTTCTTTCTGTCAGTTCTCAGATATCAGTCCTGCCCTCATTCTTGGGCCCTTCGGTGGCCGCGTTGATCCTTCCGAAGACCTTGGCTCCAGCCACTCCACGGCCACGCCCTGGGCCCTGCGTCATCTGTTTCAAACATCCCTCTCCTCATCTTCCACCTTTGTCTGGTGACTCGCCCCCAGTGATCTTTGACCCCGCTGGGATGGCGGCCCCTTGAGCTGTGGCCTTTCCTCAGTCCCCTGCCCCAGCTGTGCCCTCTTCTCTCTCTAGCCGCCAGCGCCCAGCCTGCCTCCTGCTCACCCTCCCCTGCCTGCCCCTCTTGCCCACTTGGCAAAACCCGGGCCCTGGTTGCATCGTACTCTCCACGCCTGTGCTGGCCCGGGTGTGGCGGAAGTTTCTGGAGAAGCCCCACTGCCAGGCGGACGGGGCTGGCCATCAGCTCACCACCCGAGTCCAGGCGGCCCTTCGATTCGTTTCTGCGCCCGGTGCAGGCCCCCACCCTCCCAGATGGCACTTTCACACCTCCCTGCTCTGCCGCCTCCTGTCCCCGCGCCAGCTGTGACCCGTAGTTCTCAGTCCACCGAGAAAACTGAAGCCACCAGGAGAAAATTCCCACCAGCTCCCTGTGCCACACGGATGCCCCCGCCACATCCATCCCGTGGCTCTCCGTGCCCTCCTGCCACCATGGACACGCCGGCCCCGCCTGTGTGTCTGTCCCTTGCTGCCTCCAGGCAGCTTGGTGCCGACTGCTCTCTGGGCTGTGCCTGCCAGCACACAGCCTGGTGGTCGCGCACCCTGCAGGCTTGACCTTTTGACCCTGCGTCCCTCTCCAGCAGCCTCCCCTTTCTCTACACATGCACACACGCTTGCGACACACGCACATTACATACACGCGCGCACACATACACGCACACACCGTTCCTCAGAGAATTGCCTGTCCCCTCTGTCTCCATTTTCTCTCTTGCTCTCCCTGCAGAATTTCGCCCCCAACTTCACTAAAACTGCTCCTCCTGGGTCACCAGGGCCATCTAAGTGAAGTGACTGGTTCTCAGTCCCCGTGTTACAGACGCAGCAGCAGCAGCCTCCCCTGCGCTGACCACTCTCGCTTCCTTGCAACTCTCTCTTCTGGCTGCAGGACACTGCGCATCTGCGTTTTCTCATGTGTGTTTGGCCACTTCTACTCCCCCTGTCCTGCAAACACACGTACCCAGGGGCCAGGGTCCCTCCACTCGCTCACTGGGGACCCCCCATCTCCTGACTTTGGAGATCTGTTGGCCGGGGATCCCTGGGCTGTGTTTCCCGCTGGCTGCTGGACTCCAGACCCTCCAGCTCTGTCCCCGTGTCCCCACAGACCTGTCCTCTCTGTCTTTGCCATTGTGCCAGGCCACTCCGTCCCTTCACTCATTCAGGCGACAAACTGGTGTCATCCTTGAACCCTGTCTCTCCCATATCCCATGTCTGGTCTGTCCAAGGCTCTGCCTTCAGAAGGGCCCAGATACTTGACGATATTGAGGAACCGGGGGTGAGAATGGTGTCGTGATTATGCTTTTAAAAATAGGCCTTATCTTTTAGAGATTCTCACTGAAATATTTATAGATGAAATAATATGACTGGCTTTGACTCGGGATAATCTAGGCAGTGAGTCTCAGACTTCGGTATTAGAGTCACCTGGTGGGCTCTTTACAACGCAGACTTCTGGGTTTCAAGCCCAGAGTTTTTGAAGCAGCAGTAGGCCTGGGTTGGGGCCAGTAATTTGTGTTTCTTTCTTTGTTTTTTAAGGGGGGACAGACCTCCTTGCTGGACCTGGGACGTGTCAGGAATACTTCTGCCTCGGGACCTTTGCACATGCCCTTCCAGGCCGGTGGTGCCCCTGCCCTGCTCTCCACTCAGCTGTCTCTCGCTTCCTTCAGGTCTGAACTCACCTGTTGCCCTTGCACTGAGGGCTTCTCACACTGCACTACCTGAAATTTCACCATGGTCCCTGCCCCCCAGTAATTCCCACCCCCTCCCTGCTCACCTTTTCTCCTCTGCTCGTGTCACGGTCTGTACTGTGCTTATCCGTCTCATCTGTCCACCCCTCCTGGCTGTGCCTGGCGGTGCCACTGCCCCAGGCTCCCACCCCACCCGGTCTGCCCTGCTATCACTCAGCCATCTGTTACCCTTGTCCCTTCTTTGCCGCTGCCAAATGCCAGCCTCAGCTCCGCCCTGGAGCAGATGATTTCCATCGTTTGGTTCACTGCGGTGTCCCTGTGCCTGCAAGGGGCCGGCCATGGCGGCATGCACACGTGCTCGCTGGATCCTGGGGGCGTGGACGCGGGACTTTCCCCGACAGCCAGAAATTCATGGCCAGCAGAGGGGAAGCAAACAGGTTCCCATGTGGAAAAACCTGCTTGAAATGCAACATGAAGTCTGAAAGACAGGAAGGTTCTGTCTATGTCCGAGACAGAAGGGCAGAGTTGCAAATGGCCAGGTGCGGAGGTGGGCATCCAGCCGTGCAGTGCTGAAAATAAACGGGGATTGGGGGCCAACACTGGCAAATCAGGAGTGTTTCTCTTAAAACCCTGCAGTCCTGCCGGCAACTGGCTACAACTAACCATCGGCCGCCTGTTGAGGGGGTGTGTTCTGGGCACCCACAGCCCCTTCCAGTGGCTTCATTCATTCGCTGCCTGCCTGGTGCGTGTGGGTGTCTGCTCTGTGACGTCCGTGGAGAGCAGAAAGGATGTCTCCTTCCTTCAAGCCTAGTTGAGAAAATGCAGCTGTTTGGGGCAAGCAGGGTGGGGTGGTTCTGGAGCAGCCCCCTGGGAGTGCTGGGGGTGGGTGGCTGGCAGCAAGGGGACCCTGCGTCCTGTCGGTGGCCCGTGCCTACCTTATACATCAGAGGGGCCACAGGAGGCTTGGAGATGAAGAAGCTCACTGCAGAGACGGTCTTCAGGGAAGTCGGGCTTTGAAAGGACCGGCTCACCAATGAAAGGGCGACCAAGTGTTAGGGCCAAACTGTGTCTGCCAAAAAGACATGTTGAAGTCCTAACCCCCAGTACCTTAGAATGGGACCTTATTTGGAGATGACGAGGTCGTGTTGGAGCAGGTGGGCCTCTAGCCCAGTGTGACTGCTGTTCTTCTAAGAAGACAGATGACACACAGGGAGAATCTGGCCCCGTGACGATGGAAGCAGAGCCCGGAGTGATGGAGCCACTGCCAAGGAACGCCCAGCAAAGCCCAGAAGCCGGGAGAGGCAAGGAGGGGCCTCCCCTGCAGGGTTCAGAGACGGTGCAGCCCTGCCCACACCTCGTTTCAGACTTCTGGACCTTCGAGAGAATAAATTTGTGTTGTTTTAAGCCTGCCGGTTTGTTTACATTTAGTCTGTTTGATAGAAAAGCAGCATCTTCTCATATGATTGTCACATCCACAAAGGGAGTGGTCTGTTTTGAGTTACCGCATTCTAAGTCGAGGGTGAAGTTGTTTTTACGAGGGACTCCATCATTTGCAGGATTGGAATGGGACAGGGGCCCTGTTGGGTTTTGTTTGGTTTTAAAATATTAGGGTGAAAAGTCTGTTTTAACTTGTTTAATTTTCCCAGTGACAGGGACATGAAGTCCATGCCTATCATCTCTAATCCAGCAGGGCAGGGGGTCGGTTTTGTTTCCACAGCTCCTGCCATGGTCGCGTTCCCACCCCTGAAGTGCGGATTTGACCTCACCACTTTGTTTGGCAACTTCCCGTCGCTTGGTGCTGTTTGGTCAGGTTTATTTGCACAGTCGAATGAATGCACAAAGGCCCCTTTGTGGCAGGGTTAACAAAGTGAGAGCCAGCTACTGCCAAGGCTTAGGGGTTCTGTGTGAAGGCTTGGTGAGGCTGCCAGGGCTGGAGTAAATAGTTTTGGTGTCAGAATTACGTTACTGCATTTATCAGCTCATCTGTGAGATGTGGCACCAAGAACCGCTGGCTTACCTCTCCCCGGCCTGCCTGTAGCACCTGTGGCAGGGACCTTCCTTGCCTGTGAGGTTGGGTTTCACAGGCCATAGAGTAGGGGGACTCTGTAGGCACATGACATAGTTGGATGCCTTAGCAGTGGGTTTCTCGTCACCTCCGGGTGGGGTGGGGAGAGGATGCCTGGCTGCCACCACCCCCCATCAGCATGCGAGCAGAGAGTGGGGCGCCTGTGGGCTGCAAGCAGTGGGCTGTATCCATCTATGGACCCCAAAAAGATCTACGTCTTACTTCCCAGAACCTGTAAACATGGGACCTTCCATGACAAAGGGACTTTGCAGATGTGGTTCGGTTAAGGGCCACGAGGGGGGAGATGACCCTGGACTGTCCCGGTGAGCCCAGTGCTCTCACAAGGGTCCTTGAAGCCGAAGGGGGGAGGGAGGAAAGGGAGAGAGACTGGACGTGCTCCGGTAGATCAGCCTGAAGGAGGGAGGAAGGGGCCACGAGCCAGGGAGTGCAGGCCGCCTCTAGGAGCTGGGAAAGGCCAGGCAGTGGCTTCTCTCCTGCAGCCCTCAGAGGGGACGTGGTGCTTTGTCTGAGTCCATTGAAACCCATCTCGGAATTCTGACCCACAGAACAACCGGAGACTAATATATCGCTCTGCCACCTTTCTCAGCTGCTCTAACTTTTCAAGGCAGGTAGAAAAGTGGGACTGTGGCTTCCCAGTCCTTTTCCAGGGGACCTTGAGACCCTAATTTAATAGGAGCTTTGTTTGCTGTAAGTAACCCCCCAGCCCCCCTGTTGGCGGCAAAGGCTGCTCAGTCCTCAGCTCCAAACGATCTCATTGATTATCTTTAGGTTACTCTGCCCTCTTCCTTCCCCCAAAACCCCAACCAATGAAATTCAAGTGAGTATTGGGGGGAAAAATCATTAAACTGGTTCTTAACATTTTGGGGGCTACTAACCCCTTTGAGATTCTTCTGAAAACTGTGGATCCCAGCCTCATAAAAATACATATAAAATTTCATTGTATTAATGGGATAACCTCCTCCTCTCATTATTTGTGGATTCCATACTTGTAAATTCACCTGCTCTCTAAAATTTGTAACCCTGAGGGCACTACTCATAGACGTGAACAGAGTGGTGAAGGTGGAGTCGCCTGATCACCTGTTCCCAGCTCAGGTTGAACGAGGCGATGCTTGTTTCGGTGCTCATACTGTAAACAATACTCATTTTCATGATTTTTAATATTTAGTGCCATGTTTTTCACATTTTTGTGCTTTTTCCTAGTGGTTTCGCAGTTTAAAATGGCCCTCAGGCATTGTGCTGCAGCGCTGTCTAGCGTCTCTAAGCACAAGAAGGCGGCGATGTGCCGTACAGAGAAAATACTGTGTTTGATAACTTTATTCAGGTCTGAGTTACAGTGCGACTGGCCGTGAGTTCCGTGTTATTGAGTCAACAGTGTACAGATGATTCTTGACTTAACGATGGTTCCACTTAGAATTTTTTGCTTTACGTTGGTGCAAAAGTTATACACGTGGTAGAAACTTCGGGTGTCCACACCACCATTCTGTTTTTCACTTTCAGTACAGTATTTAATAAATTATATGAGATATTCAATACTCTGTTATAAATCAGGCTTTATGCTAGATGATTTTGCTCAGCTACAGGCTAATATAAGTGTTCTGTGCACATTTAAGGTAGGCGAAGCTAAGGTGTGATGTTTGTTAGGTATATTAAATGCATTTTGGACTTACAGTATTTTCAACTTACGATGGGTTTATCGGGACATAACCCCATCATAAGTCAATGAGCATCTGCGTATTCGGTAAGGTGTCTTTTAACAGAAACACACGTAAAACAAGTTTCTGTTGGTTGGCTGATGAAGACGTTGTGGCCCGAGACTCTCAGGACCTTAGCTCTGTATTTCCTCTAGGAGCGATGCTTCAGTTTCTGCCGGTGACTTTATAGAACAGAACTGCTGTGAATAACGAGAATCCAGTGTGTTTTCAGGTTGGCCTTTCGGGCTATGCTGGTAATCAGCCTTTCTTTTTAAATCACGTCCTCTCACCAGTCCTGCCTGGAGAATGGAGGAAGGGGTCTCTGGTCTTAGGGTCTGTGCCACCTCTCTGCCCTGCCAGCTATGTCCCGAGCCCCAGCCTGGACGGACCGTCCGCTTGGTGGGCGGTGGCAGGTCCTGCGTTGAGAGCCTGCCGCCCGCCCTCCGCCCTCCTGGGCCTGCTGCAGAGCGAGGCTGGCACAGCCCACGCTGGCCCCTGAGCTGCCAGGGCCCACCGCTGGGGGCCGAGAGTGGGAAGAGCTTCGAGGGAGGGGGGGAGGCGGGAGTGTCAGACGGACCGTATTTCCAGTCCCAGTGGAGACGCGTGGTCTGATGAGCATAGCGCGATTTGGGCGGACGGTTGAGAGGAACCAGGAAATTGAGTCTGTCCTGGAAAATGTGGGGCAGCGGGTCGTCTGAGCCGGGGTGTCAGGATGAGTGCCAGCTAGAGCTGGGCTCACCCTCTTAAAATGCTCGTCTTAGCCTCCACCCCGGCCTGAATCCACATCAGTAGGGACAGCAGGATGATGGAAGTCAGAGAGTTCCAGGGCGTCTGCTCTCAGGGCTTGGTGAGAGGGTCTGTTATCTTCTGTCCTTTCTCCTGTTTCAACATTTCACTTTGGATTCTTAGTTCCTAGCCGAAATTCCTTCACACTGGGAGTCAAGGCAGTCTGAGAATTCCTTCCTTTTGCTCGGGAACGAGGCAGAGAAGGAATCAGCTGCTCTGTCTTTTACCTTCATGACGATGTGCAGGCGGCTCTTCCAGCCCCAGGGTTCTCATGCGGGGACCACGGCCGCTGAGGGCTCTGTGTGCAGAACGTGCGGGCTGGTTCTCCTGCATGGGGGGAAAAGTCCATCTTTGTGTTTATAAATCCTAACTGAAATTTAGCATTTCATTCAATTAGGAAGGCAAGTAAAGTAAAACCAGTATGCGCTACATATCCAACTTGGTCACCAACGTGTGTCAGCCTTCTCCGACTCTGTCGCTAATAGAAATGACAGATATCTGCAACCACTCTAATATGATGTGAAAATATCTCAATATAGTGTTCATTCTTGTCACTAGTTTGAAATTAATGTGGTTAATAGACCCCATAAGATCATTTTATTTAAAATGCTAATACTAAATAAGGCACATATATTGCTATATTGTAACATTTTAAAAAATATCTTGATAACTGGATTTCAATAGTATTAGTGTCCTTTGCAATCCTACTTATTTTGTTGATTTTTATAATAGCTTTATTGAGATATAATTCATATACCATACAATGTAATTACCCATTCAAGTGTCATGTTTTTAGTGTATTCACAGGGTTGTGCAACCCTCACCGCAGTCTAACTTGGAGCATTTTTGTCCCCTTTGAAAGAGACCCCATACTCATTAGCAACAATCTACATTCCCCCTTCTCCACTCTCAGCCCCTGCAATACTAATGTGCTTTCTGTCTCTATAAATTTGCCTGTTCTGGACATTTCATGTAAATAGAGTATTTATGAAGTCTTTCGTGATTGGCTTTTTTCATGTAGCATAATGTCTTCAAGGTTCATCCATGTTTATATTTAATAATTCATTCTACACATTTGGAACATTATTTGAGAAAGAACTGCCCCTGTCTTGGCCAGAGGGGCCTGTGGCATCTAGGGGTGAGGGCTCGCTGCGCCTGGAGGTCCTTCCCTCTGTCATTTTTGGTTTTTCACTGGGCTGTCCTCTGCTTGGGCATCGACGGTCACTGCTGGAGATCCAGCGGGCAAGGCAGGCCGCTTGCCTTGGGTTTCGCTGTGCCCAGGCCTCCTCCTCTGTCCCCCCCACCCCCCCGTGGCAGCAGGGCCCTTGGGGGCGGCAGGCATCTCTAGGACGAGGCGGTCAGCGGGTGATACTCAGGAAGAAGGGTCCTCACAAATGGCTAATGATGACTCAGTCCCGTTTCTGAGCCTGTGGAGGGTGACAAAGAGCCAGGTCCAAGGTGCCTGTTCCCAGCCAGAGGCCAGAATCCCGGCGCCTCGGCCGCCCTGGCACTCACCCCACCTCCGCCAGCCCCCAGGAAGCTGCCGGCGCTTCCAGAGAGCAAGCTGCTCGTGGGAAGGTCTGCAGCCTGCAGCGCTGCGATGCGAGCGTAAGAACCCCCACGCTCTGCTTGTGGGCCGAGCCGTTGTCCGTGTGTTTTCCTTTTCGAGTGGGTGGGGAGCCAGATTGGCAAGCCGGGTGTGAATGAACAGGAACGAGCAGGAGACCGTCACTGATGTCTTCTGTGATGTGTTT
Organism: Avahi laniger; assembly: GCA_963575035.1. NCBI lineage: Eukaryota > Metazoa > Chordata > Mammalia > Primates > Indriidae > Avahi > Avahi laniger. The sequence continues at coordinate 36,845 of CAUYSK010075470.1, forward strand.
CTCCCCCAGCTCCGGAAGAAAAGGAAGTCATTAAGGGACAGTACGGCAAGCTCGCGGACGCTTACGGCTGCCTGGGGGAGCTGAGGTTAAAATCCGGTGAGTAGCCGCTGAGCGGAGGGAGCAGCTGCCGGCCCCCACTGCCACCGCGGCGGGCAGAAGCCTCTCTCGTGTTCACGTGGGGAGGCTGCGGGGCTCAGGCTTTCTGTTTTAACTGCTCTCCTCTTTTAGGATGTTTCTTTATACCCCGGAACCTGTTCCTCCGTGTGGTGGGGGGTGTAAAGGGGAACGTAGCCTGGGTGTCACCTGTCTGTGCTGGCGGAGGAGGGCGTGGCTTCCAGCCCTGGTGCCAGAGCAGCTCACCTTCCCTGTTTGCCACCAGAACCTCGGTGTTTCCAAAGTCTGGTCTGCGGCTCCTGCCCAGGGCTGTCTGTCGTACTCTAGAAAGGGTATCGAGGTGGACGGATGGGGACGGCGACCAGGGCAGATGCCGGAGGCTCTGAGTCTCTGGACTCCCCAGGTATATCTGGAGGGCAGAGGGGAGGGCTAGGAGTGGTTGGCAGGAGAGCAAAGCAGCCAATGACTGACCCTCCCTGTGGAGTATGAGGGAAAGGAACTTGAGGAAAAAGGGGCACAGTCACCTCTGTGACACCCCTGCTGTTCCTGTGCCTTGGGAGCCCTGAGGCCCTGGGGTTCTGCAGCCGCTGTTTCCTTCCTCCCTCCTCGGCCCCGCCTGTGCCATCAGCCCCCTGGCTGTGATCTCCAGTGACTTCTGGGGCCAAGCCCAGAGCGTGGGTTGCTTTCCTGACTCTTGGTCCTGCAGGGTCGGGATGGGAATGGCTGTGAACTGTCCCAGTTCGGGCTCTTCCCGAGTGGAGTGCGCCCTCCCCTCGTCTCACACAGCCGCTCTTCAGGACCGAGGATTTCTGAAGCCGGCAGAGAGGCACTGTTATGCTTGCCGGCACTTATCGGGGTCTTTTCTGTCATGGGAACTATAATCTTGAACTATGATCACTACGTTGATCATTTCCAAATCATGTTTAGGAAAAACACGCAGTGCCCACATGACAAAACACATTTATGAAATGTCTGTTTTGTGCCAAGGGCTAGATACACGTTAACTTATTTAATCCTAAAAATAAGCCAACGTGATAAGGTATCTTGTCCCATTTACGGTAGAGGAGACAGGCTCAGGGTTGAAGTAACTTGCCTAAGGAGAGAAGCTTAGCTTCAAACCAGACGTCGCTGCCTCCAGATACTTCATTTTTCCATGAAAATGTGCTGCCTGCCCACAGGTTCCTGCAGGGCGTTTTCCTCCGCGGTAGTCTTTCTGAGGTTACAAACCCCGTGGCCCCTGCCCCTGTTGTGACAGTGGTAAGGACGGTGGCCTCACTTGTGTGGCGCCTGCCCTGTGCTGGGCCGATCTGTTAGCTGTGCTCGCCCAGCCACCTGTCACGTGGTGCCGTCGTTGTCCTGCTTTGCAGGTGCAGAAGGGAAAGCTCAGAGGCTTAGGAACTGGATTGTCTACTCTAAGGCTCATTTTTTTCTTTCTTTTTTTTTTTTTTTTTTTTTTTTTTTATGGGGGTTCTCGCTCTTGCTCAGGCTGGTCTCGAACTCCTGAGCTCAAGCAATCCTTCCACCTCAGCCTCCCAGAGTGCTAGGATTACGGCATGAGCCACCGCCCCTGCTTACTCTAAGACTCATGTTTCACATTGTAACATCTAGGCCCTCAGGATGTGGTACAGTCCTGGGCATCTTACAGTTGTATTTAATAGCTGACAACTGTTTCTGCTGCAATAACGAATGACTCATTTTGCATCTGACGGGGACTGGGATTCAGTGAAGTTCGGTAACTGGCCCAAGGTCCCACCGTTCTCAACTGGTAACCTGGGTCTCCAACTCATGCCTCGTGGCACCAGGGACCACCTCTAGCCACCAGGCTCTGCCTTTCCGAAAGGGACAGGCAGCTGGAGCTGACAAGTGGAGTGGGAAGAGCGGTACTTTTCCCCATCCCAGGGAGCAGCGTTTTTTCCTGGGCTGTGATCCAAGATCAGCTATGGGGAATTGGTCCTAACTGAGAGGAGTGGCAGCCCCCAAAGAAATCTTGTCACAGTGAGCCAGGGTAACTTTGGGGTCCCTGGCCCAGGGGACAGGGAGTATGGAGAGAGATGATCAACTCCCAGAGCAGCCCTAGGCAAGGCTGTTCCTCTCCCTCAGCCCATGTCCTCTTTGGTGGGCCATCAGGTTGGGGGGCATTAGATCCCTACCCCTGTTCCGATGTCCTCTAAGACCCCAGCCCCACCTTCCAGAGCGGGCTAGAAGTCTCTGAGCATGGTGCAGGCAGGTTTGACTTTTAGAACCTATCAGGATTATTTGGCCTGTTTTTAACACCTTCTAGAAAGTGCCCTAGGGCTGCGATCCCCAGCCACCCCCAGACTATGGACACCACCAGTCTGCGGCCTATTAGGAACCAGGCCACACAGCAGGAGGTGAGCGGTGGGGGTGGGCAAGAGAGCAAAGTTTCGTCTGTATTTACAGCCACTCCCCATCACTCCCTTCCGCCCCACCCCAGTTCCCGGAAAAATTGTCTTCCATGAAACCCTTCCCTGGTGCCAAAAGGGTTGGGGACCGATGCCCTAGGGCGTCCGAAGGATGGAAGGATTGGGCCTTTAAATCGAGTTTTTCAAATCCCCTTTGGTTACATTGAGGGTCCTTTGGCTTTAACTTGACTTTCTTTTCCCCTGTAAGTCCCTGACCTAGAACTACGATCTGTTCTGTTTTGTTTTATTTTCACGTGTGAGCATGTCGGGCAGCACAGAGCATAACTCCAACTTCTGTTTGCCACCAGGAGACCAGCCGAGTCAGGAGTGGGCCTCCCTTTTGACGTGTTTAGCTGAGGGTCTTTGTACGGAGAAAGGGGCTTCTCCTCAGGCTCTTAATTTGGGACAAATTTCAATTGACCTAAATGAAAATGACCTTTTACATTAGAAGTTAAGAAACATGCACAAAAATTGCATGACAGCTTTATCCCGAGTTCCTAGGTTTTCACAGAGAGCCCAGAGGCCCTCATTCCTCCCTGAAATGTCAGCAGGAAGGGGTTGGCGCCCCCGTGATTAGCCAGGGAGTCAGGCTTCCTGAAGTACACACGGTACGAAGCATAGAAAGTGAGAATGTAGCAGAAAAAAGAATTTATCCCCATGATTTTAGGGATTTAACTCCTCTTTAACTGAAGCTGTCAAGGTGTCCCTGTTTCACGCCTCAGGGACTGTGTTCACATCCCAGACCGTAACGAATCGTGTCTCCTGGAGTTGTGCAGTGGCCAGCCTGTGGCACTGTACGTGACAGCCTATAAATTCTCTACCAAACAGTCCTTCTGGATTCTGGTATCAGCTTCACAACCGATCTTTTGTATTCATTTAATCTCTCTAGGACTGTTTTCTCATCTCTAAAACTAGGAAAACTGCCTCATCTCTGTCTTACGTAGTTCTTAAGAGATCTCCATGAGGTGATGAACATGGTTGCCTTGGAAAGCCTGGAGTGCTCCTCAGACACTAGGCAGGCTGGTCCTGGGCACGTCGTTAGCATGTGGCCTGGGTGTAGTGGCAGTCCTGGGGCTGAGGGGCGGAGTCCTCACTCCCCACCTCCACCCGAGGGGCTCTGCGTCTCTCTTGCTCAGTTGTGGGAGCGCTCCAGGGAGGCCATGGGTGCTGAGTGTGGGGGGGCCTGGCCTGCAGATGGTCACTTTGGGAGAACTTGGTGTGAGGGAAGGGGCCGGGCTGCGTGGCTTTGGGTCACGGACGCTGTGGGGGAGGAGGGTTACTCCACACAGGCTAACAGAGGGCTGATTTCCAGGGGCAGTTGGCTCAGAATGAGAATTTTCCGAAGAGGGAGGTTTAAGTCTTTAGTCTTTTGGGATGCAGTGTTCTCTAGCAAGTCTTGAAATGGACTGGCCTTTGACAGTCTTAGAATAATTTATTTTAATGCCTATGCCCAGTGGCGGGCTGGTAAATATTTGACAGCTCTTTTGCGGGGAAGCTCCGATATGCAGTGTTTGCCAATTTCCATGGTGTGATTACACCGACCTGGGCCGATTTCAGGCTACTAGTATGGAGCTGGGGAAAGGTGGGCCCCGTGGGTGCCCGTGAGCTGTCATGCTGGCTCCAGCACCCGCTGTCTGCACCGCGCTTGTGTTCTGCATGGAGCGGGGTGGGAAGAGGAACCTGAGACTATGCCACATGGTACGTGATGTTTAGAGCCGGTGGTGTTGGGGGGAGGCTTGAGGTTGAAGGTCCTCACTTCACGGGAGGGTGGTAAGGCCGAGGCTTCTGAGTCCCGTGTGTAGCGCCGTAAGCGCGAGAGTCTGAGCAGGACAGGAGGTGGGGGAGGGCAGCGGGCAGGCTCCAAGGCTGGCCGTGCCGGCACAGAGTGCAGCTGGGCCCCGTGTTCTCCGATAAGCAGGGCGTTGTGTCTGTGTGATGCCTCAGGGTCCCGACAGCCAAACCCTCGCGGCCTGGTGACAAGTGGCCGCCGCTAGGTAGACATAGACCCTGGTGCTGCAGGGGCCGGGGATGTTGGCAGCTTGACTCAGAGTTGGGTTTCGAAGGCAGCCCTGATGAGAGAATGTCTGAGCTGATGCTGAGGTTTTCGATTTTTTTCCTTATTATGGTAAAATATATGTAACATAAAATGTACTATTTTAACCATTTTTAAGTGTGCAGTCCACTTAAAAATGTGGCATTGAGCACATTCGCATTGCTGTGCAGCCGTCACCACCACCCATCTGCAGGACTCATCTCACCTTCCCAGGCTGAGACTCCGTCCCCATCAGACAACAGGGAGGTTGGCGCAGTCTGCTCTCCACCCTGCGGTGCCGGTGCCACGTGGGGCCGTCTGGACTCTGAGCCTTCTGCTCTCTGAGGGGGTGTGTACGCGTGCCCCCTCCTGGGTCTAGTGTATCTTCTAGCCTGTGGCCCACAGCTTGCCCCTCCCCTGTCCCCCCACCTAACTCTGGCGGCTCCCTCTGACCCCTGCGAGGTCTTGCATTGGCCGGAGCCCTGGAACCAGAGCCTTCGACCTGAAAGGGACATGGAGACCACCGGGTGTGTCCCCTTGTGAAGCCCAGAGAGGGTAAAAGCCTTGCCTGAGGCTCCACAGCCACTGGCAGTCCCAGCCCTCTGAGTTTTAGCTTTCTCTTGCTACAAGGCCCTGGACTCAGCCTCAACTGAGGACTCTGAGACCCTCCCCAGGCCTGGTTACCTTCTTGCTGTTAGAAAACAAAAACTTGCTCACAGAGGCAAAGCCGGATCCTGTGCTCAAGGTGAGCATTGGGAGAGGCCTCGGGTGCCTGGGGCAGGGAGTTCCCTCAGGCCTCACTTTCATCCCTCCCTTAAAGAGGCACCTACTCCATGGGAGGTCACTGGCCTGCACGACACCGACAGGTGACCCCAGCAGTCTGGTGCTGGGCTGGAACCAGGACCTTCCCTAAGCTCCCGCGGTACACGGAGCGCACACTCGGGCTACCGAGCGAGCCTAGGCAGGACAGAGCAACACCAGGATGGAGGGAAGGGACCGTGTGCGGGTGAGGGGGGCTGGCCGAGGCCCTCCGAGAGGCACTGGCTCCACAGCTGTCCCGAGGCGGGACACGCGTTCCTCTGCGGTCACTCAGACTGGCCAGCACTAAGCAGAACAACGTCTCGCTCCTCAGCGCCTCTGGCCGCCGAGTGCCTGGGACGGAGGGCAGTTTTCCGGTTTGCGCTGTCCCTTCCGCGTCCTCCCGCCTCCGCGTTAGGGAAGGAAGCAGACCTTGCCCCCACCCGGTATCTTACCGCTGTGTTGCTCGAGGAAGTAGCCCCCTCTACGGTGCCAAGCAAGGGGACGATTCTAGTGTTGCTGTCAACAGTGTTGAACTAAGTCACATCAGCGACTAGGTGACAAACTGTTTGCACGTCGGGGGAAATCTAATGGTTTGCTTCCCACAAAATCGGAGGACGGCAGTGGGCTGTCCGCTGACGGCACTGAGAGTGATTTCTTCAGTAAGGTCATTGGGGTTTTATCCAGCACTAACTCGGAAGGAATTTGAAGAATTGTGTGACATTTCTGTATGTACCTGTTTCTATTCCCATCTGTTAATATGAGCAAAGGTTTTTAGTGTTTACACCTGAAAAATAGAGTTAGAACTGGCACAAAACTCACTTTCATTCCTTCGAGAAATAATATTCATCTCGATAAGAGGTGCCTTTCCAACAAATTTTTACTTTTTATGTTAAATGATAATTTTTCAAAACGCTTTATTTACCTCGTATTGTTTACATTGTCTGATCAATTATGCGTTGATCAAAACAGAAGAAACTTTTTAAATACTTTGTGTTTAGGAACCAACTGCTGCACGGTGAGCGAGGGAGCTCACTAGAGACGTGGAAGCACAGATCATGTTAGGGTGAAATTCTGCAGGGAAGTAGAATGCAAATATGTGTAAAATGTCCACCTGTTAAAGAAGAACTCGTTCATGTGTTCCTTTAGGTACTGTGTGACGACGGGTGTCAAATCACTGCGGCAATGCCACCGGCACTGCTGGAGACAGCAAATGCAGTTTTATTTTTACGTTTCAGTATTTAGACTATGCTGCACGTGTATTATTTACAACTGTTTAATGAAGAAAATGCTTGGTGTCAGTTTTTTTTTTTGTTTGTTGGTTTGTTTTTTTGAGACAGAGTCTCACTCTTTTGCCTGGGCTAGAGTGAGTGCCATGGTGTCATCCTAGCTCACAGCAACCTCACGCTCTTGGGCTCAAGCTATCCTCCTGCCTCAGCCTCCCGAGTAGCTGGGACTACAGGTATGCGCCACTATACCTGGCTAATTTTTTTCTATATATTTTTAGTTGTCTGATTAATTTCTTTTGTATTTTTAGTAGAGACAGCGTCTCGCTCTTACTCAGGCTGGTTTCGAACTCCTGAGCTCAAACAACCTGCCCACCTTGGCCTCCCAGAGAGCTAGGATTACAGGCATGAGCCACAGCGCCCGGTCTGTGGTGTCAGTTTTTAAATGAGCGGGGAATGTTGTCTTAGTCCCTTTGGGCTGCTGTAACCAAGTTCCGCAGCCGGGGCGGCTTGCAAACAACAGAAATGTATTTCCCCCAGTTCTGGAGGCGGGAAGTCTGAGATCAAGGCACCAGCGGATTCGGTGGCTGGGGAGGGGGCCCGGTTCATAGGTGGTGGCTTCTCACCCTGTCCTCACGTGGTGAAAGGGATGAGGAAGCTACCTTGCGCCTCTTTGATAAGGACACTGATCCCAAACATGAGGGCTCCACCCTCATGACCTGATCACCCCCAAAGGCCCCACCTCCTAATACCATCTCCTTGGGGATGAGGGTCTCCGCGTATAAATGTGGGGGGTGCCCTCATTCAGTCAGTAGCAAGTTCTTGGTTGGCCACACTCTGTACGGAATCTTTTAAAAACAAGCCAGCCTGATTGGAAACTGCTGGCAGAGCGCGGGCTTAAGGTGGACCCCCCCCCCCCCCGCCCCGACCCCTGATTTGCATCTCAGCTTCCACTCGACTAGATGTGCCTGGGCGGGTGACTCAGCTCCCTGGGGAACAGGTGCTCATGTGTAAGATGGCCATAGCCCCGCGAGAGCAGCGCTATTGGGCAGGTTGGTGATACCGTCTGCAAGGAGATGGGAGCATCCGCAGTGGAGCCAGGCATAGCTTGAGTAACTTGCCTAGGTGGTATAGCCAGAAAGTGGATTTGAATCCTGGCTCCCCCGCTCTGTCACCTGGGGCAGGCTGCTTGACCTCTCTGTGCCTCCACTCTCCTCCCTGTGAGATGGGCTGGTGATGCCCCCTGGGTTGTTGGGAGGGTTAGGTAGAGCCTGTGCCGTGCATGGGCGGCTGCTTGCACACCAGCTGTTCCTGTAGCCCGGCTGCAGCGCCCACAGGTGCGCCCACAGGTGCCGGCTCCCCTCACTCCCCCACACCCCGGAGCCCCTGCCCCCTTCTCAGGGGAACGGATGTCTTCCCATCTGCTGTGGCACGGCCCGCCCCTCCGGGTCCGCCCCCAGGCTGCTGTCCTGCCCAGGAAATGCCACTGCCTTCACAGCAACCTGGGAGTCCTGCCAGGGACTCAGGTCCCCCTCACAGAGGCTGTGAAGGAGTGTGCTAGAAACCAGCTTCATGACTCGGATGGAGTGACGTGAAGCAGAATTTTCCATGTCGCTTCTGGAACCCGCCCCTGGCCCAGGCCACGGGGGCTGTCCCCTTGCCCCTCTGGGGGCACTTTGCTTTCCCTGCACTGGGCCCGCAGGACAGGTGGGAGGGTGCTGGGGGACGTCTGTGCCCTGAGGCCATGGCTCTAGGACATCCACCCCACCCGAAACCCCTGCCCTGCCGTCTGAGAGGCCCCTCCCTCTCTGTCCTCAGGGTACCTGCCTTTATTCTTGTCTGGTTTTAAATCAGTTTCCCTGATGTGACTGGGGAGACATGATAGGAGCCACTACATGCCGCATAGCATCTCGGTGGCATGTGGGAGCCCTGACCCACTCATCCAGCAAACCTTCCTTAATCAAAACCCAGAGCTGCCTCGCCGGGCAGCCTCTTCCTGTGGGTGTGATGAGGAAGTCGGGGAGGTGTTGAGGGAAGGAACTGCCTGTCTCCGGGCCTTTCTCAGCGTGTCAGAGGTGTGAAGCCTCTCCAAGCCATCACTCCAGTAGCTGCCACCAGTCCTTTGCAGTAGATCTTGCTGGTAGCAGGTCCCTTGAACCTTGGCAGGTGGGAAGAGTGTCCTCGGGGCCAGAGCCACGCCATCCCCAGGGCCAGCTGTCCATCCAGCTAAATCTTGGGGACCCCTGTGTGCATTGAGGGGGGAGCACAGAGCAGAAAGCAAGCCGGAAGGCACAGTGTGGAGCCCAGAGAGGGTACCGCACTCGCCTGGCAGCAGGGTCGGAGGTGGTCTGGGTGGCGCTTGGCAGGAATTTATTTGGGAATTATTCATCAAACACCGACTTTGTGGGCCCAGGAGGTGGCACTGAACAGAGCCCCACCCCTGAGGAACCCCCATTGCAGGGGAACACAGATAGGGAAGGACGTTGGTGGGTCTGCATCTGAGGGGCGCTGCCCGGGATGCTCTTAGCGCCTCGCAGGGGCACCTAGCTGCATCTCACGGGGGAACGGGAGACTTCTCGGAGGAGGTGATGCTCAGGGGTCAAGTTGACCCCGAAGTGTGAGTAGAAGTTTGCTTGGTAAAGGGTGAGGGCAAAGGCAGGGCAGTCACCATGGAGCATGTGGGGGGCTCATGCTGTTCCAGAAGGTGGGGGCTGGGGCCTGAAGCCCACAGTACCGCGGGCAGAGACGAGGTGGAAGGTGTGCAGGGAAGGGGTCATGCAGGCCGGGTTGGGCAGACAGCAGGAGCATGTCCTGGCAGAGGGAATGTCTCGGGCAAATGCACGGGTTGTGAGGGCATGTGGCACATTGGGGGAGCTGCAGAGGACAGCCAGCCCGCAACAGTGGCCAGCCACGTGTGGAGCAGCGACACGGGTGGGCAGCTGTGGAGCCAGAGGGCCTGCAGGGAGCTTCCGTCTCAGTCCTGTAGGCGAGTGGGAGCCACGGGGGGACGTAGGCAGGGGACGCCTGTGACCAGATGGGTTTGAGAAGGCCACCCCGTGACAGAGCTGGGAGGATGGACCCCATGCTGGGGGTCCTGAGTTAAGGCAGTGGCTGAGGAGTTAGTGGAGGGTGGGCTGGGGAGGCTTTGGTGGCAGATGTGGGGAGAGGGCTCTCCCACCCCAAAGGCGGGGCAGGGCCGAGAATCTGCATTTCTAACATGCTCCCAGGCAGGCGGGAGCTGCTGGTCAGAGGACTGCACCCTCGGCCTAGGTGACGGGCAGCGAGTGTGGAAATGCGAGGGGGAGGTGACGGGTCCACAGGAAGTCACCTTCCGGCTATAGCTGGAAACGGCTCTGCCTGTTCCTCTGTGTCGCCCTGAGCTGCTCGGCGGCTGTGCCAACTACGACCTTGAGCTCTCGTGTCTGATTTCCCTTCCAGGGGGCACTTCCCTGAGCTTCCTGGTGTTGGTGACCGGCTGCACATCTGTGGGCAGGATTCCAGACGCCGAAATCTACAAGATCACCGCCACCGACTTTTACCCACTTCAGGAGGAGGAGGCCAAGGAGGAGGACCGCCTCGCAGCCTTGAGGAAAATCCTCAGCTCGGGGGTGTTCTATTTCTCGTGGCCCAACGACGGATCCTGCTTCGACCTGACCGTGCGGACGCAGAAGCAGGGCGATGCCAGCTCCGAGTGGGGCAGCTCCTTCTTCTGGTGAGGGCAGGTCCCATGGAGGACGGGCTCTGGTTGGCTCCTCGGTCCCTTGTCCCCATGTCATGGGTCACCTCTGGAGAGCAGTGGTCCATGCCTGCAGGCTCAGCACAGTGAGGAGAAAATGGGCCCAAACTCCTCACCCTGGGAGCTCAGAGGTGTGTTCAGAGTGGTCCGACGCAGACTGAGGGAAGAAAGGCAGCTCCGTGAGGAGAGCACATAGAGCAGCACCTGCCGAGTGCATCCCGGCGCCGGAGGCTCAGCGCTCCTGCCGGGACCAGCCCTTTTGGGTCCTCAGCGATCCCGGTTACCTTCCGTGTGCAGCTGTTACCCCTGACGCTTGTACTCACCTGCGTTCCAGTCACTGTCTTCCTTGGGGAATAACTCGTATCATCCTCATAACCTATGAGGAAGGGTCTGTTAACCCATTTCACAGAGAGGGAGATTGAGGCACGAACAAGCGAGGGAATTTCACCAAACTCTACATACCTAGTAAGTGGCAGAGCCAAGATTTGAACCCAGGCATTCTGGCTCCAGATCCCAAACTAGTAATCACAAGCTGAACCAGCCCCATCAACAGGGAAACTGAGTCAACTTGCCCAAGGCAACTTGTAGTAACAGGCTAAGGCAAGCCCGGAAGCCCGGGCAAAGGTGGCCGGATTTCTGCATGTTGGGGATCACCTGCCACTCCTTCATTCCGAGTAAGGACAGAGCTAAGCGTTTTTTACTGCCTTTCTGGGCCCTGGGGTCAGGACCGCCAAGTCCTGTGAGCGGGTGGTGGTGATTCCAGACAGTGGTGCGCTGGCCTGGTCGTCGGCATCGCCGCCCCTCAGATGCTCGCTGGGGCCTGCGAGGCTGGGCAGAAGCAAAAAGGATGCAAATCTTGCTGGGGGAGTCGTTCCAACAAACCTCATGTGACGCGATGGTTTGGAATGCCAGGGTCTGCCTTTGGGCTACATCAGTTGTCCCAGCCCTGGGATGGGACCGGCGAGGCTGATTTCTGACCTTTATTCACGTCTTCCTCCCTGTGCCCACACAGAGGCTGTCAGAGGCTTCCGACGGGCGGCAAGTGTTCTGTTCTTGCTGCTTCCAAGCCCCCGCAGGGAATGCTGACTCCCGCTTGGAGAGAGGCACCCGCCCGCGTTCCCGCGAGCACCCCGGTGCCCTCACCCCCCGATCCTCTCTGGCTCCCTGACGTTGTGAGCTCGAGGGTCAGCAATGTGCTCAGACTCTACCGTCCATGTGACTCTCCTGCCCATCTTGTTAAAATGCAGATTCTGATACAGCCGGGCGGGGCTGGGCCGGAGGTCCCGCATTTCTACCAAGCGGCTGGCGCTGCTGGCCCGTTTTAGACCAGACTGTCGGGTGAGCGGAGGCAGTAGCCGTCGGTGATGTGACATTCCTTGGAAACTGTAGGAGATCCCTGGGGTGTCTGGCTTCCCCAGCACCTTTGTAACTACTCTTCCCTCATGCCAGCTCTGTGACGGGTGACGTGAGGGACGCAAACAGGCAAAGAGGAGGACAGTGGAGGCTGAGAGGGACTTGGGGAAGGGGCCTGTGCTGTCCCTCTCCGAAGGGGACACCGGACTACGTCTTGCCTTGCAGAGGAGGAAGCAACTTCAGCGGGCGCCAGGCTGCTCGGCTGCGCTATGCGCCAGGGCGCGGTGTTGGGCTCAGGGCGGAACCCACAGAACTGACCGCAGTTGAGTCACCCCCGGCAGAGCAGCCACAGGCTGGACCGCCTCAGCCCACTGTGCTGTGGCCCAGCGTTTGGGGTCTGCAGACCCACAGCAGGAGTCAGGTGGGGTCAGCACTGACCGTGGCCAGTAAATTGTGGGGACTGAAAGGGTGAAGTCGCGGCATCCCAGGCTGGTTACTGATCACACTGAAAACTGCTTCCCGGCACAGATAAGTCCTGGAGGAAACTCAAAGCTCTGTTTTCCTTCATGGATTTGGGGATCTTCCTCCTAGAACAGGAGCCATCTTCCCCCGAGAGGGTCAGACACAAGTCACTGGAAACAGGACTTATCTGAGAGTTGTCCATTTGGCAAAAGATGTCGGCTCCTGACGACAGCTGCCGTAGCCGTGGGGCTGGCAGACTCTGGGATGTTCTGGAGGCTTGGCCTGGATGCCATGTGCAGATGCGATATATGTGTTTCTAGAGCTGGTACAGCTGAGTTTCAGAGAGAGATTCAGAAGAGGGACGTGTGTTCGTGAGACAGTGCTTTGTGAGCACTGTCCTTCCAGCGGGGCAGTGCCTGGGCTGCACGCGTGAGCTTGGACGGGCCGTGCCCACAGCTGGGGGGCCAGTCTGCCAGCAGGGAGCTTGGAGAAGCCCCTGCCTGTCACTGCTCACAGCACGGACTGCCAGCAGTGAGAAAATGTCTTTGAGGAAGGCTCAAGGGCAGGAACCGGGTTGCCTTTTTTAAACAAGTAGGGCATCTCGATCTAGATTTACTCGGTACCCCGCAAGAGCGAGTCTCCTGGCGACAGTTCCTGCCTCCCTGGGGGAGTGAGTTACAGGCCTCAGAATGGCATCGCTCGGGTCCCCTGGGAGCCGGGGAGGCCGAGCGAGTCGGGGGTGGGAGGATGATGTGGCGGGTCGTGGGTGCGGATGGGAACGTAGGGTCTTCAGCAAGGGGAGCTCGGGCGGAAAGCACAGGCTCCGAGCTCCACGCTGCCACGGCCTGGCTTTGTGAGCAGTTTCTTCACCTCTCTGTGCTTCACTTTCTTTATCTGTAAAATGGGGTCACTGATAATACCTTTCACAAGGGTCATTTCAAGGGTGACATGAGCTAATCCATCCCAAAACACTTGGGACGGTGCCCAGGGTGGCTGTTGCCCAGTTGGGGTCATCGCGGACTCCAGAGCCAGAACAGTCCGCCGGGTGTGGGAGGGGGTGCCAGAGCTCTGCTCAAGTTCTATTCTCTTCTCATCCTTCTTTGTTTATTTTGGATTGCTTCGTAATGCTCTCATCGTGTGCGTCCCCTGGTGTGTGTGTGTGTGTGTGTGTGTGTGTGTGTGTGTATTTATGTGATTTAAATAAGTGTGCTGTATTTAATTTGATTATTTTTATCATTTGTCTCATTTATCATGATCATTGCTTAATCATAAAACATGATTAAGTTTTTTACTGATGGGGCTTATGAAAAAATATGCGGAGGCCACAGGGACTGAACACAGGCTCCTTTGTAATTTCCTAAAAGGTGCGTCACGGGCTTCCATTTGCCGAGAGTGACAACCTGGTGGTAACTTTGGGAAAAGACTCCTTGTCCCTTCCTCCTGTACATGTCACAGCAGCCCTACAGTTTGTGCTGCTCTCTGAAGCACATGCACTTCCCAGCTCTGTGCACCCTGCATGAAGGCTCCTTCGGAACAGAGTGCACTTGCCCCATTCTGACCCAGAACGCCAGCCCCTTGCGTGCCTCCCTAGCGCTTGCTTTGGGTGCAGCGTTTGCCGGAGGATGTACAGTGACCTGAATCGGTGTATGCCTCATTTTGCAGGAACCAGCTGTTGCACGTGCCCTTGAGGCAGCACCAGGTGAGCTGCTGTGACTGGCTGCTGAAGGTCATCTGCGGGGTGGTGGCCATCCGCACCGTGTATGCCTCGCATAAGCAGGCCAAGGCCTGCCTCATCTCTCGCATCAGCTGCGAGCGCGCTGGCGCCCGCTTCCACACCCGCGGTGTGAACGACGATGGCCACGTGTCCAACTTCGTGGAGACAGAGCAGGTCAGTGCCCAGGCCCGTCCTTGAACCCAGTGGGTCAGAGTAGCTGCAGCCCATACACGCGTGTTTTCCATTTGGGGCAGAAGAGGCCCTGCTGCATTTGTGGTGGTTTCTGCTCATGACTCCTTCCTGCGAGTAGAGAGCACGTGTAAGTGGAGCTCTGCGTGGAAACGTGGCCTCTGGTCTGTGTGGTGCATCTTTTTTGATTCACGTCTCATGCTGGGGAAATGTTGCTTACCCAACGTATTTTTAGCTAAAAGGAATTGGGAATTTTTGCCGTGGTCATGAGGGTGGCAGTTATTCTGAGAGCAGCTGGCAGATGAACCAATAGGGCTTGAAAGTCTTTTTAGGACAAAAATAAGTCAATCAGTACAATGGAAGGATGAGAGAAGAAACCTTACTTTTTGTCCTAAATCAACTGAAGTTCCATCTTCGAAGTATTAGCACCTGCAAGTTGTGAGATTTGCATGTTAAGCAGCAGTTGCTGACAGCTCCCCTAGAATATAACCATCTGCTTAATTTTTCATTGACTTTTTTTCTAAATTCTGTTCTTATTCCCAGAGATGCTGTCTTACCACTGTTGTTGTTTTTTTTTTATTTTTTGCTCTAACTTGCAATCTTCGGGATAATGTCACCGTGTAGAATAATAGGTGGGATAGACCATAAAAAAGGACAGCCCCATGAAGACACAGGTGCAACATTGCTGCCCGCAGCCAGCTCCAGCCCCCTGTGTTACCTGTGCAGGTGCGGCCTGGCATCCCTCCTTCTGCCGCCGTGAGAGGGCTTCCTCATGAGGACGTTGGCCACTTTAATCCAGTACAGTGGCACACCTGCCTCCACCTGTGGGAGCTCCTGCCTGCTGGGGTTTCCGGAGGGGTGTGTGTGCAAAGACGAGGCGGCCCCCGTTGGAGTTAGGCACACAGTAGGAGGGGCACTGGGACGGGAGCCCTGAGATGAGCAGCTGGTACAATTACTTGCCGCCTGTAACTCTGGGTATTGACAAGGTTGTTAAATAAATATCCGGTTAAAAACGAGAGAGCAGAAGACGATGTGTGGCCCCAGGTGGAGGCCGATTCCTCTCTTCCTGCTCCGTCCACAGGGAGATTCTTCCCTTCGCTCTCATACTCCGCTTCATTGCCATTTTCCCATCCTCGTTTTTATCCGTGGGTTGTTATCCTGAGACTTTGCTTCGCTCAACAAATCTCTCTAATTTGTCACCTGCATGGACTGGGTGCTGGGCTGGGTACAGGAGGCCGGAGGTGCAGAGCATGTTGATATGAATCAGAGTGCCAGAGACACTGGGATTGGAGACGGAACCACTGGGATTGGAGTCGAGGCCCCTGTTGGGCCCTGCAGTGAGGCCCGGGCCTCCCTCTCCATCCAGCCCCTGGCAGGCAGCCCCCGGTCTGGTCCTGGGGTTCATGGGCCCCAGACTTTTGGATTTCAACTAGTACAAAAAAATTGGTGTCTCATCTACTGTGTCATATTGAGTAGATTGTTGGGGAAACAACTGTCCCCCACCATCACCTTCCCCAAAAGGGCATTGTAACACTGAAAATGAAAACGGGCTGCCGTGATATGGTACCCAAATCGGTGGCTTCAGACCACAGGCATTTATTCTCTCACAGTTCTGGAGGCTGGAAGTCTGAAATCGAGGTGTCACTAGGCCCACGGTCTCTGCTAAGCCTCTAGGGCAGGGTCCTTCCTCGCTTCTCCCTGGTCTTGGTGGCCCCAGGCGTAACTAGGTTTGTGACAGCATCGCTCCAATCTGTGTCTGTCTGCACGTGGCCACCTCTCCCTGGACCCAGGGCCCACCTGACCCTCGTGTGACCTCCCCTTAACTAATTACGTCTGCAAGGACCCTGTTTCCACACATGGTCACATTCTAAAGTACGAGGGTTAGGACTTCAATGTGTCCTTTTTGGAAGGGACACGACAGAGCCCGTAACGAGGCCGTCCCCTCCTGTTAGAGGACGGTGTTGTGTGTGCAATGCACTCAGCTTTGGGAAAACCCCCCACGATCATTGCTTTGTTCTCTTTCTACAGACTTGCGAGCATTCCCAGGGACGGAGTGGAGGATTTGGCTCTGTGATTTCACACTGTGCTTCCAGTTTACTCATTAGGGCCCCACATCGCCTCAGTCTCCCTCCTCGGGGTGGCCCGCAAGGCCTTAGAGAGATGGACAGCCCGCCCCTCCGCTCCTGGGCTTCAGCCCGACGCTGTTTAAATTGCAACCCCCCTTCCTTCTCAGGGTCGGGGAGGGATTTCTTGGGCCCCGTAAGCCTTTTTGGTCCTCCTGGCTTGTGTTTTTCATCCCGTTTTCCTTCCCTGGGCCAGGCAGTGCTGCTCCCTGTCAAGTCCCTACCGGACCTCGCTCCCAGGGACACCACCGTCTGCCGCCCGCCCAGAGAGGCAAGCAGCGCAGCTGCCACACCCCACCCCAAGGAGTATAACTTAACCCATGGTGACTTCGTTTCCACTGGACACGTAGGACACGAGGGGTGTGGCCTGGCACCCAGAGCAGGGCCTTTCAGGCTGCTGCTGGTGGGCGGTGGGAGCCCAGGCTGGGCCATGCCGGCAGAGCCCCTAGATGGCCTGACCACTCTACGGGAGGGGAGGTGACACTTCAGAGTCCCACTGTGGGCCTGCCAGCTGCCAGGCTCTGCTCCCCGGTGGGTAGGGGACGCAGGGGATGCCTCAGGAACGAGGTGGCAGGGTGGCCCTGGCAGGCGGCTTTGCCCTTCTAGAGGGAGATGGACGCCCAGCAGGGCGCGGGCAGGAGAGGCATGTGCTGGAGGCTGGCCCAGGCAAGGCGGGGCCGTGGAGCGAGGAGACAGAGGCGCGGGGGACAGCAGTGGAGGCTCTGCTTCCAAGGAAAGGCTGTGGCCCAGGCACGCCCACGCACAGGGGCCAGGTGTGGTCCTAACAGCGTCCCCAAAGAACAGTATGGCCCTAGGAGGAGCAGAGATGGCTGAAAGGAAGTGAATGTCCCCAAAAGAATGGGAAACTCATTGCCTCCCTCCTACATAGCAAGAGAGCCACTTGCTCTATGTCTCTGGAGTCACTCGATGTTTTTGTTTGTGGCACTTTATAGCAACAGAGGTGCTTAGGTTGGTCTGAGTTTTTTTTTTTTTTTTTTTTTTTTAACACAAAAATGTCCAAGTGGAACATACACTCCCCCTGTTCCTGCTGAGGGCAGCCCTCCTCCCTGGCCCTGCTTCTGACGATGCCCTTGCAGCCGAGGCAGCCAAGGAAGGCTGGCCTGCACAGCGCTCGTGGGGGAAACCTGTCTTGTGACCCGCCGAAGGTCGCCCATTTAGGACCTGGGTGATCTGGTAGAAATCTGGGTAAGTCACTCGCGGGAGCCTGGCTCGTCCGACTCCCTTGAGTTTGCAGAGCCACAGTCGTAGGGCCTCCAATATGCGTCCCTGGCTCTGCTTATGGCAAAATAGCAGATTGTGCACCGCTTCCCAAGACCCTACAGTAGTTCCATAGACAGTATTCCGACCTGACATTTGAGGAAGTGATAGGCTTTGAATCTTGGTCGCCACACCCCAGGGTGCAGGCAGCAGCTTCAGGAAGTGGTGTTGAGCCCGCAGCAGGAGGAGGGGCGTGCTCAGAGGCAGCTGGCCGGGTGCTGCCTGGGGTTGCTGGCCTGGGCCCTGCTGCGGGAGGGAGACCCCTGGGACCTGTCCACTTGCTTTGTGAAAGTGGAGGGCTGGTGAACGCACTCAGGAGCTGCACTGCCTGTGCAGCCATCATCTGGCACACAAATGATGGTACCAAACCAGGAGCAGACTGGCTGCCCGTGGTGGGGAACACTTGGCAGGCAGCTGACTTCCCGGGAATGATCCTCAGGGAGCCAGGGGAGGGCGGACCTGCAGCACCCCCCCTATTGCCTGATTTAGCACCTTTTACTGATCGATTGATTGATTGATTGACTGAGACAGAGTCTGACTCTGTTACCTGGGCTACAGTGCTGTGGCATCAGCCTAGCTCACAGCAATCTCAAACTCCTGGGCTTAAGCGATCCTCCTGCCTCAGCCTCCCGAGTAGCAGGGACTTACAGGCATGTGCCACCATGCCCAGCTAATTTTTCTATTTTTAGTAGAGACGAGTGTCTCTCTGTTTCTTAGGCTGGTCTTGAATGGCTGACTTCAAGCGATCCTCCTGCCTCAGCCTCCCAGAGTGCTAGGATTACAGGCGTGAGCCACCGCGCTCGGCCTTGTATCTTTTATTTAGTAAGAGGAATAAATCTTCCTCCTTCAGGGAAGCCTGTGTGTGTGCATGTGTACACTTGTATGTGCATGTATGTTTTGTATGTGCTGTGTGCATATGTGTGTTGTGCATGCATTGTGTGTGTCGAGTGCATTGTGCATTTGTGTGGTGTGTCATAAGTGCATTGCATTTGTCATGTGTATTATGTCATGTATATGTGTACAGTATGCATTTGAGTTGTATGCACACACGTGTGTTGTGTGCATGAGTGTGTATACGTGGATGGCATCTCAGTCTCCTCGGGAGGAAGCCTGAGTCTTTCAGCTCTGTTGAGTCGTACCTTGCCCTGCAGTGGTGACTCACCAGGCGGGAAAGCAAGACTGGAAACTCCTCTCGGTCTCTCAAAAAAAAAAAAAAAGATCCAAGGTTAATATTTGGCTATTGAAGATAAGGCCACTGACTAATCCAGGGAGGTCAGGATGACTGAGTATGAGCCCCAGGAACTGCAGACTTGGAAAGAGTCCGTTTGCAACACTGCCTCCAGAAGTAGAAGTGCAGCAAGAGCCTGTCGGCTAAGAGCATATACACACAAGCGCGAGTTTTCTGGCCTCATCCCTCTCTTTTCTCGGTGACTGTTGATTTCTGCTCCCACCTGCTGTGAAAGCGTGGCTCAGAGTCTCCCTCCCCTGCCCCATTGGGGGTTTGGGCCCCAGCCTGGCCTCACCGCTGCATCACTTGGGGCTCCCTGTTTTCTTTCTGGACCCCACAGCTCTCCCTGGCACCCTCCTACTTCTCGTCTCTTCCTTCCTGGATTCCCCCTTCCCACCCCTAAACCCCACCTGCCCCCAGAAGGTGGCTGTGCCTGTGCTCACGGGGGCACATTCCCGCGGCAAGAGAAGATAGCTCTGTGCCTTGAGTGCCCATATGTGCTGGTGTCCCGCTCTCATCACCCTCGCAGCACGTCCCCTCTCTGGGCACCACATGACATTAACTCCTTTTAGGGAGAGGGAAACAGAGGCTACAGGTGGTTAAGTACTACCCAGGGCCACCCTGCCGGCCATAGTGGCTGTCAGGTGCAGCCTGGGCTTATCCAAGAGCCCACGTTCTTTCCACCCTGCATCCTGCCTGCCCACCAGGACCCCAAATGCCCTCTGTTAAAATGACGTCTGTGAGGTGAGATGCTGCACGTTCCACTGGCGTTATACTATGTTCTTTCTCGCGGCATGGAAATGCAGCACTGGCGTTTGACAGTGGGTTATGCCCGTTGCCCTGGGAACAGAGAAGGTGGTCCCGCTGGTAGTGTGGGACACAGACTTAGGATGGGAAGGAGCGACTCCACTTTGGAGCATCCCTTCTTGCCCCGGTGGTGGTGGGGTGGTCTGGAGCACTGCCTGCCTGCGGGGTTTGCAGAAGCTGCTTCTGTGCAAGTCTTGGTGCAAGAGGGGCCTGGTCTGATGCTGCAAGTGGCCTTATCCACACGCGGTAATCAGAGTGAGGATGACAGTCCTTAGCTTTAATCAGCCCCTGGGCTTTGTTAAGAGTTGTCTTTGTGTAAAAATGCTAGCTGAGTTGGTCTCTTTCCCAGGAATCTGGGCTGGTGCAGGCCACATGTGCTGGTCAGTGTATGCACTTAATTTCATGGTGGCCAACTATGCCTGCGGTCATTTAAATACCCGGCTTATTTTATTCTGCTTTCATCAGTAGAACAGTGGAGGGTAATGAATTTTCTGGTACCCAATACCTGGAAACAGCAAGTTCTCAACCCAGCGCATTTTTCCTTAGGAGATTAGAGGATAGAATTCCAGCTCAGCAACATGGATACCAGGCTCATGGATTCCTGTGGCTCCCCTGGCTCACGTAATTCCTGTGGTTCTAATTTTCAAGTCCTCCACTTCGGAATTACTAATGCATGTGTGATCTGAGCGTGATCTCGCCTGCGTGGAAAGCGACCCGGTAAGGGAGCAGGCTGCTGAGAAGTGGAAAGGCCCCGCCGCAGCTGCCCCGCCAGGCCAGGCTAGAGTTGCGCAGATAAAGCCGAGATCTGATAACCACCTTGCCCTGCTGGTGCTCGGGATGGCACTTGTCCTTTTAAGACCCCCTCGCGCTCCCGGACCAGCAGGGGCCTGCAGGCACACTCCGAAATAACTGCGTACTGGGTCCGGGAGGAGATACGTTTTTTAAAGTGTGTCATTTGTTTCTCTGCAGGTGCTGTCACACTGGCAGCTTGTGGAAACTGTGTGGTGCGTGTTGACTGAGTGGCCTGTTTAAGAACACAGTGGGGCGGGGCCAGGGCCAAGTACAAGTTCAAGTTGAGTCTTGACCTGTGTTGTCAAGTTCAAGACTGACTAGTGTCGTCAGCTGGGTCTTGGCGACAGCTTGCTCGTTTTATTCCATTCAGCCCGTTTCCAGTAGCTCCCTGCTGCTTAGCCAGCTGACAAGGTGCACGCAGAGGGCTGAGAAAGGCCGCACTTCAATCCCAGAGCGCTCTAGCCCCGTTCCTGAAACGGGTTGGGGGCGTTGCTGGGCTCTGCAGGGAGGCGGGTGAGCTTGTGCCGGGAGCGTGAACTCCCACTCACCCGGGGAGGCCGCAGGCCTGGAGGGGCTCAGGCCCCCTGCAGACCCCTCCTCAGAGGCTGGTGAGCTGCCAACGTGCCCACCCGCCGCCAGCCCGTGGTCAGGGAGCAGCGCCAGCCGCGGCGGAGGAGCAGAGGGCACCGAAGTCCACTGCCTGCCCTTCATTCTGCCCGGTGTCGGGTCGCAGGCGGCGGATCCCGTTACCAGCCCAGGACATTCGGTTTCATTGAGGAATATCTTTCCCCTTCTGTTCCCTTGTGTTGCAGACGATTTACATGGATGATGGAGTGTCGTCTTTTGTCCAGATCAGAGGTTCTGTTCCGCTGTTTTGGGAGCAGCCAGGGCTTCAGGTAGGTAAATAAAAAAAGGAAAATGTCCCCTGTGTTACTGTTCACCCTGCCCTTCTCTTCAACAGCTGTTGTCTGTTTCTTTTGACATGTTCTTTCTGTGATATAGTTGCTGGTCTTTTTCCTCAGCCCATTTGGACTAAGCTGAGCCGTGTGTGTGTGTGTGTGTGTGTGTGTGTGTGTGCACGCGTGCGTGTATGTGCAGAAAACACACCCCAGTCTGTGGCTTGCTGCTCGGCTGGCCTGTGGCGTGCTCGCCACGCACTGAGGCACGGCGTCTGCTGAGTGAGTGACCCACACTGTGTGCCTGGGTAGAGTGACCTCAAGTTGGACCCTAAGTTCAAGGTACTGGGGATATTTTTGAGAGCTGCTCCAGAAAGGCTCCTAGCCCTCCATGGCTGTGTAGTGGGTCTGTCATCGGTTCTGCTTGTCGTGGAGCCCCGTGAGGACTGCATGGCTTTCCCGTGATTTCTAAAAATACCCCTTGCCGGCCACAAAAGGCTCTGGCCAGTGCCAGGGGGATTTGGCTTTCCGTCTCCTGGGCAGAGCGCAGGGTGGGAAGGCGTCCCCAGAACACATCTGCCGTCAGTGAGATGACGCGCGGCCTCCCCCAGTGGGTTCTCCAACGAGGTGGGCTACGGGCCGAGCAAATGGACATCCCGCCACGCTGATCCTGCGTCCTCTTCCCTGTCCTGAGGGAACGTGGGTGCGTCCATAAAGCCTCCAGGCTGGGGCCTTTGTTGTCTCCGGCTCTTCTCACCGAGGTCTCTTGCGTGACTACAGGTGGGTTGTCAGCCAGTGGCTGAAGGGGCCCAGGGCACCATCTGCCAGGGTCCTCGGGGTGTTTGACACGGCTGGGCTCCAAGTGCCCAGGCTTACATCCAGCTTCTTAGCAGAGCCCTCGACCTGCCCCAGGGCCAGCAGTGGGTGAGGTACCCCCATGGCCACGGGCGTGCCACGCTGACACATTGGTGGCATACCGGGTCAGCTCATGGAGTGAGATGGATGAATTGGCCTCCGGTGGGAGGAGAGGGCTTTAGTCACATTCAGTCTTTCCACTAGAAAGGGACAGCCAAGATGCAGGAGATGGCAGGTGGCATCAAGAGAGCATTCCTGGGGACAGTTCTGACATGGAAATTCCTCTGGAGCAATGATGCCCAAGCAAGGTGTTTTTGAAAAACAGCTTTATTGAGACATAACCTACATACCATAAGCTTCACCCATTGAAAGCATACAGCTCAGTGGCTTTTAGTGCATTTGAGTCGTGTAACCATCTCAGTAATCTAATTTCGAGCATTTTCCTCACTGCAGAAAAGCCTGGCCCATTAGCAGTCACTCCATTCCCTCCGGACTTCCCTTCGGGCCGAAGTGATGTTAATCTACTCTCTGTCTCTACAGGTTTCCCGTTAGGGACATTCCAAAAGGGGTTTTGAAACTTGACTTTCTCTAAATTCAGAAGTTTCCAAAGGGAACTTCTTGAGCTCTGTATTTAAGAGAATGAAAAAATTGGTCATATGAGTTTAGTACACAAAGGAAATAGGGAGACCTTGTTATGTTTCACGTAAAGTTTGTAAGAAATCCAAAACTTGAGGGGATGGTCGTGATAGATTCTAGAATTTGGGAAAGACCCTTTGAAGGTCATCCACTCCACTCCCTGCCTTGGTTCCGGGGTCCTTCTTCCAGCCGCCGTGACTAGGGATGGCTCTGTTGGCGAGGTTCTCCTTGGATTGTGCCGCGGGGCCTGTCTGACCCTGGGGAGTGTCCCAGGGCCGCGGGAGTAGGTCTGGTCCTCCCCCCACGTGACTCACCCTCAGACCTCAGAGGAGGAGCCTCCTGGTTCCCCGCCCCCTCTGCCTTCCCTAAGGCCTTCGATGCCTTTGGCCACCTTCCGGCCTATCTCTAGACTCTCAGTGTTCTCATCCCCCTTGTCTAAAAAGCCATACTCATTTGTCACCCCCTCTTTCATTTAATTTTGGTGTCCAGCTTGACCTTTGCGATGCTCCCAATGCAGCCTGACCTGCCGTGGAGCGACCGTGCCTCGATGTAACACGGATGGGGGCAGTGGGCCTCGGTCAGCGTTTGGGCGGCCGCGTCACCCTTTGAGCTTCCGAACACCTGTGCTTCACCAAAGCCTCCACGGTGTCTTCGGAGCAAGTTTCAAAGGCTTTAGTGTTTGTTAATCTTATTAAGGATTTGCTAACCTTTGGGCCTAATAACCCTGTTTATCTGTCATCAAAGAGAGATTAAGCCATCTTCAGAGGGGACCGGGAGGGCAGCTGTAAGCGGTGGTGGTCTCGGGTCACGCAGCTGGAACTGTCAGTATCGAGCCTGAGGATCAGTTCTGCTTGTTTCACTCCATTTTGACCTTTTCCCCTAGAGGAAAAGGACAAAAATTTGGGGGTGGATAGCTTACGTATTACGTTGCAGAGTTAGTTGTTCCTTCTTAGGGGCTCCCAAGTGAACCTCAAGCCTTTCAGGGGTGGGAGCGGGCAGGGAGGACCTTGGGGGAGGATTTGTCTGCATGTTTTCACAGGAACGGCACCCTGACTCCATCATCTGACTCCATTTCTGGCAATCGTATCCCTTTAACAATTTCATTTTTCCCACGTAGATAGGTTGTATAGTTTGCAAATAGCCACATTGAAATTTTACCCTTAAAATGACTTGCGTCCTTGGTACAGCTAGTTATAGACCCTATTTATGATCCTGTGTCGTTGGTTGAAGACTGTGCTCCCTTAACATGCATGTGCAGACGTGCGTTTTGCACGGACAAGTTGAGTCTGTGTTTTGCAGTTTCATGTCACAGAACCAACTGGAGGAGGCCACACGGCTCTGGGAAAGTCGTAAGAGCAGAAGGGGGAGCTCCCATACGTCCTTCACCCACGTTCACGACGTTGTAACCTTCTGTCATACACGTACACGTCATTATTTATTTTCTGAACTGCTGGGCAGTAGGTGGCACCCATGGCGTCTCTTCACCTGCGTGCAGAACACACTGTGGTACGTCAGCCCGGTGCAGGTGTGCGCTCGGGAGCGTCACGCTGACGCGGTGCTTTAGTCTGCCGCCCATATTCCAGACGGGTCAGTCGTCTCAGCAATATCCTTTGTAACATCCCCGTCACCCAGCGCCACATCTGCATTTAGTTGTCACAGCTCCGGTTTCCTTTAGTCTCGATCTGCTCCTCAGCCTTTCTGTCCTTCGTGGCATTGGCGTTTTTGGAGAATGCAGGCCTTATTTTTCTTTAAATTGAGAGTCCCTCCTTTGGGGTTTCCTGGTGTTTCACTGTGATCGGATTCGGGGTATGGATCCCTGGGCAGAATGGTACCTAATTGACGCCACGTCCTTCTCAGGCACCCCTTCTGGAGGCACAGGGTGTCTGTCTGCCTCTCGTTATTGATGTTAATTTTGGTCGCCCAGGCAAGGTGCTATTCACGTTATCCACTTACACTTAATGTGTCTCTCTTTCAGCTAATGAGCAATCTGTGGGAGACACTTCCAGCCATGCTAGTGTCTTGCTTCTCATCAAACTTCCTCTTAAGATTTGTCATCAATGGATGACTTTTGCTGAGCCATTCTTTACTATGACAGTTGTAAAATGATGATTTTCTGCTACTTCCTCCACATTATCAGTTGGTATTCTAATATAAGGCACAGCCCTCCCTTCTTCCCCACTCATCCATGCACACCCCCACCTACCTACCTGCCCAACTCATGCACCCACCCAGCCACCCATCTATCCATCTACCCACCCACCCATCCATCCACCCAGACAACCATTCTGTCTGTCCACCCACCCATCCATCCATCCATCCAGTCATCCATTCTGTCCATCCATCCAACTGTAGTATAGATTTGTGGATTCCTATTTTATTCATCAGGTTATAATCCATTCTTGTTCTTATTATAGTTTGATGCTCAAATTGTCCCCGGTTTGGCCAGTGAAAGCCCCTACAAGCTGGCTTCAGTGACTAAATTGAGTATTAAATAGCTCTAAATAGTAAGGCAAATTAGATGATCAGGATATCTCAGATTTGGGGGAAAAACTGAGGTCTCTGAAGGAGTAGAGGAGGCTGGGAAGCAGTTTCTGTCTCTCTAATTGGCTTGACTGACCTCACTGTGGGAGAGTCGGGGGATCTGACAGCTGCCTCCTGGTCCTGCCCTGGGACTTCTCTTCTGCCTGTGGAAGAATTCCAGCTGACGTGGTCCTGCCGCAGTCAGGACTGGGCAGAGCTTAGGGCACCGTTAGCAGAGTCCAGGGAGCCCAGCCTTCCTGAGCTGTGAAGGGGCCACAGAGGTGGCCGAGTGGCTTCCACAGTGGCCTGGCTGGCAGCGAGAAGGAGAACAAGAAAGCCATCACTTCCTCCGTCTGCACGGCAGGGAGCCTCACTGTTGTCACCTCTCTTTGCTCTAGGTCGGCTCCCACCATCTGAGACTGCACAGAGGCCTGGAAGCCAGCGCCCCTGCTTTTGACAGGTAGGGATTGTCTGACACGCCCGAGCCCTTCGTCCTTGTCCTTAGGAATCTTCCTCCCATCAGACAGTGGCGCAGGGGACAGGGTGTGGCAGGAAGGGGGAGGCCCCAAACCCCGAACCTCAGTCTGCCTTTTACGTCGGTCCTTTATGGAAGAAGGGAGTTTACAAAATGGAATTTTCACTCATTCTCAGGTTTCCTGAAGGTTAATTAATCGTGTTCAGGTAACACTTTGCAATTATTTTATTTTACCAGTTTCTTCTTGTTATGAAACTTCATCCATTTGCCTTGGTTAATAAGGGATAACTTAAATTATATTTATAGCTGTTTGTTTTTGTTTTGTAAAGGTTATATATTCCCAGGTTATAAAAAGTATGGAAAGGTATAAAGTGAAAAATAAAAGAACCCTAACTCCAATTCCCACACTTAGTGATTTTACTATTATTAGTTTTTTACATGTTATTCTAGAAAATCTTTTGGTTCATACATATATATTTTTTATTTTTTAAAACACAAATTGGATCATAACACACTGTTTCACAGCTTGCTTAACATTGCTAAGCTGAACTGTTTGTAATATGTACTTGAAATAGTTAATAGCTTCTTAAAATATTTGCTTTTTTAATCTAAATACTAATTTTTAAAATTATCTTAGTGAATATAATAAAAATTCTCAAAAGCAGTTTTTTAGCCAGGCATGTTGGCACACACCTATAGTTCTAGCTACTTGGGGCATTGCTTGAGGCCAGGACTTGGAGACCAGCCTGGGTAACGTTGTAAGACCCTATCTCTAAAAAAAAAAAAAAAAAGGCAATTTTGAAAATGTTTTTTATCATTCCCCTGAAGCTTTATTTGGACTTTAAATTTGCTTGCATATTCTTCTGTTGAACATAACATTGGTAATGTGAGCCCAGCTGTGACCTCCTAATTAGCATGTTACAAATAATGGATTTTACTATAAAGAGATGTATAATCTAGTGATAAAAATGCTATTGCCTTTTCCAGAACACTGTTAGTATGTCCTAAGTATTGTACATATGTAGTTCTAAATGTTTTAGGGAACAGTAAACATATAACTGAAAATGAAATTCTACCTGAAGCTGACCCAAAACAAGAGAAGAAGGTTATGCCAGGCTTGTTTCAGAAACCCTCATGTGTTTGTGAACTTTTTTAAAAAAATACACGTGTATAATGTAAGCACATTTACAATACTGAAGACTTTTTAGCATCCTGGGAATGCAAGGTGTGATGCACCTACCTGAAAGAACAAGAGCTTTGTCTTCCCACACGCATCCGAGAGGCTTCTTTGCCCTTGGTCAGCGTCCCCAGATCTAGGGGTAAACTTAGATCTCTTCTGCAGGGCCCGGAACAACTTGCTGGAACGTAAGTCCTTTCACGGCAGCTCCTGCTTACGGCTTTGGCTTACGGGAAGTCTCCTCTTTATGCTGTTTGACCACAGCATTTGACTAGCATCGTGTGCCCACACGTCCCTGGCAGGAGCTGCCTATTTTCATATTAAGTGCCAACTGTGCTAGATTTGAGAGTAGTATGTAGAAATGAGGTGGCACATTTCTAGGGACGGGGCGCTGTGACGGCGCTGAGCGCAGCCAGGCGTCCCTGGGCTGGCACATGCTCTCTCTCTGCTTCCGAATCCTCCTATCTGGCCTTCGCCGGGCTCTCAAGTTCTTCCGGTTCTTGGATGGATTTGTCTAGAGTAAATCCCTTTCCTCCAAAAACTCCTTCCCATGGATAGTTTTTCTACCCAGAGGATGCTCAGTTTTCTTTGCGGGGGCTGCACAGGTGCCCTCGTTGGTGGAGGCTGTCTCTTGTCGTTCTTTCATCTGTGCGCACCGTGTCCGAGGGCTGTTTGGAGCAGGGCTTTGGCTGCAGCTGCTCGAGCAGGATCTCGCCATCTCAGCGTGGTGACGAGTTACCATTCATGGGCGCTGGCTGAGTCTCCCTTCACAGCACGGAGAAGCTGTTCTCCGTCACCCTCGCGCTCGCCGGAGCTGCTGGGCCTGGAGCCTTGGTGTGCGTGTCAGGGTGTGTCTGGCTTTTATCCCTCCCGAAGGTCAGAAGGGGGCTTCCCGATGGAAGTGTACCTTCTCGGTCCTTAAAACCTCTGCAGTTTTCTAGGTGGCTTCCTAGAACAGTAACAGATGGGCGGAGGGATGAACAAAAGACCTAAACGCACAGCGCCACCGAGGCCAGCAGCAAGTCTGTGCGGCACTGACCCTGGTGTGGGTGCCAGGACCTCCCTTATGCCCTGGACGGCGAAAGGAGTGTTTTAGTTTATCAATAACACGTCTGTTATCGTATTTTTGCATTAAAAGGAAAGAAATATCAGTTCCCATGCGCTGAGCACTGTCATTGTCACCTTCGCTCACCTCTCTCAGTCCTCAGGACCATTCCCTGCAAAAGGGGGAACAGTCTCACCATACAGATGAAGGAAGGAGCTCAGAGAGGATGAATAGTTGGATCAGGGGAGTTTGGCGTTGGTGACAGGATAAAGTAATAATGAGTAATATGGAGTAATAATGAGTAAATATAGAGTAAAAATGAGTAATGTAGAGTAATACGGAGTAAATATCAGTTCTCTTCCAGCCCTGGGATTTGGAACCAGTTGAGAAGCAAGTGCAGGAACCAGACATGATCAGACGTGGGCCTTGTTTCCGATAAGCCGCGTTGTGGCTTCATGCGTAATGAAACGCAGCCTAGATGGAAAACTGGATGCCGAGGTGGCGAGCTCTCCCACCAGTTTCTCTAGTTTTGAGAAAGAAGGGTGATACGCGAGATAAGAGGTTAATCACACAGACGTGCACGTTGCATTCGTAAGACTCTATCCCTGAAAGGTCAGGTTAGCTGTTCTGGAGTCAATGGCGGCACTTTACAGAAGGTGCAGCACGTCTTCTCTGACGCCAGACTTGAGTAGAGGTCTACGCTAGCCAGTGAAGTGGCGGCTCGGGGGGACTGTCCCCTCCAGCCCCAGGCTCCTTTTCCACACTTTGGGTCACGGGAGGTAGCTGGCCCTGGGCCTCTGGCACTGAGAAAACACAGCCCCTTCTGGCCCCTCTTCCCACAAGGGTAGGACGGGGCGGCCATCTGCACCCTGCCCGCGTCACCGCCGCCCCACTGCCGTTGCAGGCACATGGTGCTTCTGAAGGAGCAGTACGGACAGCAGGTGGTTGTGAACCTGCTGGGAAGCAGAGGTGGAGAGGAGGTGCTCAACAGAGCCTTCAAGGTAAGGCCCGCGTGGCCCCTGCACACTTGGGCTGGTGCAGGTGGCGAGGGCAGGCGGCTCCCGCGAGCACTAAAAACCTAGGCCAGCCCCACTTGGTGACTCGGGCTCCTGGTGCAGTGGGCTTCATTTCTGTGAGCTGATGGTAGGGAGAAGGGCTCCAAGTCAGAGCGTCTCCGTCCCCAGCTGCCCCTGGGCTCCCCGTGGGGCACTGTGGGCTGATGGTCTCTAGGAGTCCCTCCCAGTCCAGGGGGGGCAGGTGCCCCCCTCCTCCCCCCGCCTCCTGGCAGCTCAGCCCTGCTCCAGGGTAGCCCTGCGGGTCACTGGGCCTCAGGGCTTGATTCAGAGCCGAGCTCACATGGCTTTCTGGCTGGCTCTTACACAGGCAGCTGCTGGGCTCCCTGGGGCGTTGGGGGGTGAGGGGAGAGCCTGGCCAGGCCGGGAGTGGGCGGAGCAGGTGACACAGCCTCCCCACTCTCCCTGTGCCTGCCGCTGTGCCCAAGACATTCCAGAACCAGCTGGTGGCTTCTTGTTCTTCTCCCAGCCTCCCACGTCTCCTGCCTGAAGGAGAAAATCTCTGGTTGTTTGAAGCTCCAGGAAGCCCCTTATGGGCCAGGCTTGAAGTCACCTCAGCAGGGAGTGAGGGCTGACCTCTGTGGCTGACCCCTGGCCCCTGACCCCTGGCTGGCTGAAGCTGGTCCAGCTGGGCTCATTTTCCTCTGCTGAGAAAGCCTGCACGCTTGGACTTTCTGGTCGCCAGTTTTATTTGGCCAGACCTGCTTTTCCTGTTTGGTTTGTTGCTATTAGCAACAAGCTCCAGAAGCATCTCCCTTCCCACCCGTCTTGGGAGTGATGCTGGCTGCTTATTTTGAGGAAGAAGAAAAAAAATGCCAGCCAAAAAAGAGAAGAACCCCAAATCTCTTTCTCCTCTATGCCTTGAGTTTTGGGGACAGGGTGGCCTTGGCCCCTCCCGTCAGCTGGTGGAGTTGCCCTGACACTGTGACCAGTGGCGCGGGAGATAGCTGTCACCTCGGGGCACAGGTGGAGCGGGGGGCAGCTGGGCAGGTAGGGAAGGGGCAGCAGCCTAGCTGGACATCTGCCTGCCTGGTGTCCCTCAGCCTTGTCAGCGCTGCCTGCCTGGGCTGGCAGCTGTTGGTCCTGCGGGACGGGACACCTGTTCCTCCGTGCACAGCACTCAGCCACTGGGCGTGCTGTTTGGGTTGGCCAGCTTCTCTGTCACAGCAGGACTTTCTTGGCGATGGCAACTGTGCCTTGATTTACACTCTGGCTTGTGGGGGATGGGCACTGTGAGCTGTGCCAGGCCAAATGACCCAAAGTCCTTCTAGACCTTCAGTGTCATTAGAACCTCTGGCTGGGCAGATGCTGGACAGACCTGAGCTGAAGCCATGAGGCCTGGGTGCAGGAGGGTGGCCTAGGAAGGCGGCCAGTGTGTCCTTTACCCCGGGGCTGTGGTGGGGAAGCCTCACGCAGAAGACCCGGGAGCATGGTGGTGCCACCGGCAGCCCGTGCTGTGCCACCCATCAGCGCCCCCTTCACTCCAGCTCTTGGGCCACTGTCTCCCCCACCCTGAAGTTGCACTGGGCTTTGCGTCCCACCCAGGGCACTCAGCCTGGGGACTTGGCCACTCAAGCCCCCCCCACACACACATACAGAGTTTGTGCTTGTCAGGGTGGGCCGGCTGGTTACCAGGGCAACGATGAGCTGGATTATGAGCTCCGCAGCCTGCAGTGCCACTGTCCCTGAGGGCCTGGGGCGCTTGGGCTACCAGAAGAACAGAGCGACCTCCCTCACCTGTGCCCTCCGGAGACCCTGCAGGAGTGTGATGTCCCCAGGGAGCCCCAGCTGCTCTGGCTCCTTTTGCCCAAGGGGGACCGACTGCCCTTGTGCAGGCAAGCTGTTCCTATGGGTTTTGTGCCCCAGGCCTTTGTCCTGGGCTTCCCTCTCAGGGTCAGGACAGGTCCACCGCCTGGTCCCCAGTAAGCTTTCGAGCTAAACTGCGAGCTCTAGTGAGTAGCTGTGGTTAGCCTCCCGGCGGGCACCATCCTCCCTGCCTTCCGTTTCCCTCACCGCCCTCCCCCTCCCTTTTCAGAAGCTGCTCTGGGCTTCCTGCCACGCCAGCGACACGCCTATGATAAACTTTGACTTCCATCAGTTTGCCAAAGGTGGGAAGCTCGAGAAATTGGAGAACCTGCTGAGGCCCCAGTTACAGCTGCACTGGGAGGACCTGGACGTGTTCACGAAGGGCGAGAATGTAAGTCCACGGTGAGTGTCGCCCGGTGCCCCGTCAGGGAGGGCCTCCTTCCCTCGCTACTTAGCCACCGTAGGCACAGCGTCCTGGGAAAGCGCGGTTTCCTAGCGGAAGGGGCGTCCTAACAAAGGGAGTGCGTTACAGCGTGGAGCGCCATGCCGCGACGCAGACCTGCGAGGGAGGGGCGCTGTTACTGGTTGTAGCCAGACAGCTGGACAGACCCACGTCGCCCGAGGAAACGGGCGTGGACTGCCCTGGTCAGAGCCGAGGAGGAGAAGGAAGTCCAGCGCCCTCACGCCATGTGCAGCAGCTGCTCGTGTTTGCAGAGTCCACATTTTCGAATTCACCCACTCACTAAAACTTGCTCGTAACCCCAAAGTCAATACTCACAGCACTTTCAAAGACATTCACAGACATGTGCAGAGCAGTGAAAAAAAATTGTTTTTGAGACATGATCTTGCTCTGTCTCCCACGCTGGAGTGCAGTGGTTTCAGCCTAGCTCACAGCAGCCTCCAACTCCTGGGCTCAAGCTATCCTCCTACCTCAGCCTCCCGAGTAGCTGGGACTATAGCCGTGAGCCACACCCAGCTAATTTTTCTATTTTTTGTGGAGATGGGCTCACTCTTGATCAGGCTGGTCTCGAACTCCTGGCCTCAAGTGACCCTCCCGCCTGGGCCTCCTAGAGTGCTGGGGTTATAGGCGTGAGCCACCGCGCCCGGCCTGAGAATAGTGAACAATTTAAGCTGCCACATGGGCACATTCCCAGCTGAGGTCAAGCAAGGCAACGCTCTGCCTTCCCGTTTCAGCTCTCACACTGTAAACAAATGTCCTTTTCGTGATTTAGTGTCACGTTTTCCACATTTTTGTGGTTTTTGTTGGTGATTTCTCAGTTTCAAATGGCCCCCAAGCATCGTGCTGAGGTGCTGTCCAGCACTGCTAAGCACAGGCAGGTGGGGATGTGCCTCACGGAGAGAACACGTCAGAGGAGCTTCGTGTGGGCCTGAGTGGCAGTGCTGCAGGCGTGGTGATGAACGTACTTAATAAAATGTCTTTATACAGAAACACATAAAACAAAGTTATGCATTGATCAGTTGATGAAACTGTGACCAGAGGCTCACAGGAACCTGACCCTGTATTTCCTCTAGGAGCAGTGCTTCCGTGTTGGCTAATTCAGTGTCCATGCAACTTTACAGAACATAATTGCTGAGAATGACAAGAACCACTATCCTTACAGTGACCCGGATGTGCAGGCTGCTGAGAGTGTGCTGGCATCTGCCTGCCCTTCCAATAGTGCTGAGACCCATCAGGATATATACCGGGCTTCCTGGGGGGCCGCTAGGGAGGAGGTGAGGGGTTCCCTCTTGGAACAGGTCTACTTGGGAGTGAAGGTCAGGCATAGGCTGCTGTGCCACGGCGATTGCTGCTGCGCACACAACTCGTAACTGTTTACGTTTCTCCTTCTTGTCCTAAGTTTTCAGAAGGGTACCGTGCGGATGAACTGTCTCGACTGCCTGGACCGAACCAACACCGTGCAGGGCTTCATCGCGCTGGAGGTTTGTCCCTGCCTGGCCCTCTTGGCCACCTGTACCATGTCCTGTGCCTTCAGCGGCAAGAGGAGGGTGGCAACACTGGATGACCTTCTAACTGTGGGCAAGGTGGACAGGGGATGTGCTGGGGCGTCCAGAGAGGCGTTCCCTGGGTGGCTGGCGTGCTGGTGCCACCACTGCCTCCTCTGTCACAGGCACACTTCCTCACACCCTTTTTGCAGCACATCCCAGACATGATGCCCAAAGGCTCCAGGTGCTCCTGGAGGAACAGTAGTTCCGTGTGATGATTGTCACGGCTGCACCATTGGGCAAGGGCAGCGTGAGGCCGGCTGGGTGAGGCTGATTTGAAGCTGGGAGGAGACTCGAGTCTGCCCCGGCTGCCTGGTTGACCTCTCCTGGCTGGGACAGGGGGCATGTCAGCGCCACCCACTGTCTACCGCTGTTTGCTGTCCACCTCTGGCAGGGGTGTGGGGGAGGGGCGGGGAACACTAAGCAAAGCTGGCGGGAAGCCAGTTTCTCTGCCGCACGAGCTCCTCCTCCTTGGGAGGTGCGCAGAGTCATCCAGGGTCTGCTGAATAAGGGACTTCCTGGCACGGCACCTGGTGGGGGCTCTGTAGGAGAGGTCGGTGACAACTGTCCATTGCTTCTCCCCCAGGTCCTTCACCTGCAGCTCAAGAGCCTGGGGCTGAGTTCAAAGCCCATCGTCGACCGCTTCGTGGAGTCCTTCAGAGCCATGTGGTCCCTGAACGGGCACAGCCTGAGCAAAGTGTTCACGGGTAGCAGGGCCCTGGAAGGGAAGGCCAAGGTAGGGACCCGCCCAGGGCGGGAGGGCAGGGGCGCGTGGGCCCCTCTCACGCCTGCGGTCTGGTCCTGGCAGGTGGGGAAGCTGAAGGACGGGGCCCGGTCCGTGTCCCGCACCATCCAGTCCAACTTCTTCGACGGGGTGAAGCAGGAGGCCATCAGGCTGCTGCTGGTGGGGGACGTGTGCGGCGAGGAGGCGGCGGACAAAGGGCGGATGCTGCTGGACAACACGGCCCTGCTGGGTAGGGCTCCCGGCCTGCGGGGGGCCGCTGCCCACATCCCGCTCCCCTCACGTAATCCGGGTGGCGGACACTCCCGGGGCATCTGGGCTTCTGGCTGTGGTCCCGCGGTCTGACCCGCGACCTGCGCGGCTGGCAGCTGTTGTCGCTTTCTGGGAGCTTGTTCTCTCTGACCTAGAGCGGGAGCTCGCGCTTCTGCTTTCCTGCTGGGACTGCATTTCCACCGGGAGCAGGGGAGAGACCCAGAGGGCTCTGCCAGGGCGGCGTGCTGTCCTGAAAGTGGCGATGTATTCGTATTAACCCACCCCAGAAACTGTCTCAGCCGACATCGCGCGGGGCCTTCTGCGAGGTCGGCCTCCACTTTCTCTCCTGGCTCCGGGCCGTGGAGGTAGCGGAGGAGACGCTGTCCTCCCTCGGGGGGAGGCACCTTCCGCTCCCAGTGGCAAGAGCGTCGCGATGCCTCAATAGCTGGCATCTCTTGGGGGACATTTCAATGGCATTTTGTCACCTGGAGCCTGTCAACATGATAGGCCTAATGGAAAAGGAAACCACCTCAGCATTTATCCTTTTACGTTTTGTTTTAGAAATTTTTGGTGTTTTTCGAAAAATGGATTTGCTTGTGTTTAAAATGGTTTCACAGCCCTGTTCTACCCTCATTCTTCCATCACTGGGGGAACTCATTTTGGCTTCTGACAGCCATGGTGATAATTAGCTTCTACCCTAGGCACAATGCCCGCTTGGCGAACGCCAAGGGAAGCTCTGGGTAGCGCGGTGAGTCTCGCTCAGTGGCAGGGCAGACTCCAGTTAGATTTGGGTCGTGTCACTAGTTTAAAAACTCAAATGTGTTTTGGCTATCTAACCATGGAGATGGTTCTGTGTAATGACTTTTTAAAGCCTTAAGTAAGTCTGAGATGAAACATTTAAGGCATGCGGGAGGGAACGCGGAAAATGCAAAAATGGGTGTTTTGGTTGGTAAGATGTTTAGTTATACACGTGTGTGTGTGTGTGTGTGTGTGTGTGTGTGTTCATATGTATTTTAAATATGGTCAGTTGCAGCGTCGCCTCACTTAAATTCCGATGCCTTGTTCTTCTGCGGGATCAGGGAGCGTGGGTGGGTGCTGGGACAGGGCTTTTCCCGTTGTGTCTGAGGCTCCTGGTGATCTGATGTCACACGGCCGCTGGCCGCTGTGGTGGGGCGGGGCGTGGGGGTGAGTTTGCAGTCCTGTGTCTTCACGCCTTTATGCAGAAATGCCAGGAGGGAAGCACCAGGGGTTTCTGTGGTTTTAAGCCTTTTATCATCTTCCTCTAGGGAGCGTAGCTAGAGGCTCGCCAGTCGTCTTCTGGAACAGCGGCCCCTCCCATATTTTTGGAGGGTGTCTGTGGTTTCGAACTGCAGAGAAATCTGTCTTTTTATACCCCCCCAACAGTGACTCCCAGGATCCTGAAAGCTATGACGGAGCGCCAGTCTGAATTCACAAATCTCAAACGCGTCCGCATCGCCATGGGGACGTGGAACGTGAACGGGGGAAAGCAGTTCCGGAGCAACCTCCTGGGGACGGCGGAGCTGACGGACTGGCTGCTGGACGCGCCCCAGCTGGCTGGCGCCACGGGGCCCCAGGGTGAGGGCAGCTGCCGCGGTGGGGACAAACGCAGAGTTCGTCCAACCCAGTGTAGGAGGCTTGACCCTCGCAATAGCCACTGCCGCGTGGAATTTGATGTTTGCTGTTTTCATTCCTCAGAATGTTTAAAAAGCACCGTGGTCTCACTTTCCAGAATCTGCCCAGCAAATTAACTACCTTTTCTTTTCCCAGTGGTTAGAAGAGTCATCAGGGGGCGAATCTCTTTGCTCGTCACATAGAGAGATTTTGCAGTCTTGGGTTTTGATCAGTAGATCACCCCTCCCTGGTGACCTCTTTGTGGCCAGGAGGACGACATGGCCCCTAGAGCCGCGTCCCTGTCGGGCGGGAGCCAGGCATGGCTTTGATATCACTGCTGACCCAGAAACCCTCGCCCCGGCCTTTCCCCAGACCAGCTCTGTCGTCCGCTTTAAGGAGTCACGAAAGAATTTGTGTACTTTTTAAGAATAAAATGACTCCAGATTTGACCCCTCACCTTTTATTTTAAGTCACGCAGTATAAGGTGTCGCATGGCCTCGGGGCTGAGGACGTGAGGAGTAGGGGATCCTTGTCCAGTCAGCCTTCACGCGGGGGCCTCGCTTCGTCCTCCTTTGGGCTCAGGAGGAGGCTTGTGATCTGCGTCTTTGCCTGTTGCCGAGCAGCCCGTGGTTCAGGGGACAGGCGGTGGCCTGCGCTTATGTACATTCTCCACGCTGCCCAGATGCGCGGCGCCCAAGCCCTTTCCCCTCCTGCTATGTGCACGATCTGCGCCCTTTGCTCCGCCATGGGGCAGGTGGCAGAGTCCACGGTTGAGAGTCTCTGGGCTTCTCATGTCAGTGGTGGCCTGTGTCAGTGTTTGTCATGCATCCAGAAACCTTCCTGAGTGCCGCGAGAGCAGGCCCCCTGATGCTGAGGACACCGGTACAGGAGAGTCCCCTCCCCCATGCTAAAGTGACTCCTCTTGTTTGCCTGCGGGGAACACGTGGGTGGTTTCAGCAGGCTGGTTGCCATTGTGCAGGGATTTTATTGGCGTAGACATTAGTGGGCTCACCAGCCCGCTAGAAAGCCACCAGGGTCAGGAAAAGGAAGGAGTTGTAGTTACAGCTGCCAAACAGATCAAGCAGGGACAGGCATTGTTTTCTTAAAAAAAAGATTGGTGAAGCTAGAAGTTCCGAGTTGCCCGGTGTGGGCCGCAGAGAAGGAAGGCACAGCCTGCCCGGCTGTCACTGATGGGGGCCACTTCCCCAGCTGGAGCCAGGCAGACAGGTGCCTCACACTCTGCAGCAGCTGGAACCGTGTCTGGGCTTGAGGGCGCAGGTACCCGAGTGTCTGAGGAGTGAGCGGAGAGGTCCGTAACTGGCTGCAGGGATCACACGAGGCCCTGAGCGCCCCTGTTGAAAGGCAACAAAGGCGGAATGTGCAAAGAGCACCTCTGGGCTCGCCGGGCTGCACTTACACCAGGCGTTTCTGCAGCGGGCTCCGTCAGAGCAGCTCCCCACAGTGGTGGCAGCCACCTTGAGTTGGACGGGCAGGGGATAGCGTGGCTCAGAAGAGGGAAATGGGGACCCCGCTATCCAGTCACGCAGGACTTGTTGGTTCTGATTTCTTTCATCTGCTGCCTTGTTCCCCAGACGACAGCAGCCCAGCTGACATATTTGCTGTGGGGTTTGAAGAGATGGTGGAGTTGAGTGCGGGGAATATCGTCAATGCCAGGTAAGGGGCCGTGTGGGGGGCTAAGCGGGGTCTTCCCGAGTCAGGCGTTTGGCCAGGAACAGGGCCCCCAAGACTCTCCTCGAGCCAGCTTGCGTCTGAACAGCCGACTGTGACCCTGGCTGCATCCCCTGCCTCACGTACGCACTGCCCTGTTCTCTTTTCCCTGCTAACGAAGGCAGCAGAGAGAAGGACTGATCACTGCCGTTTTCTCTGAGCTGTCTGGCCTCGGCCACACGTTGAGGCCGATTGGCACTGCTGCAGGAGCCGGTGTGCATGACCCGGGGCGCAGGGTGGGGCCGGGACAGTGGCTGACTCATGTTTCCTGGGGAGAGGTGAGAAGGTGAGCGTGCAGGGAGGAGGCACGCCCCTCGTTACACCAGGACAGAGAATCCAAACCACTGGGTTGAGCTATGATTGCACCACCGCACTCCGGCCCGGGCGACAGAGACCCTGTCTCTTAAAGAAATAAAAAACAAAATCAAACCCTCCTAAAACCACTGGATTAACAGTTGATGTAAAGTCAACCGGACTTTTTCCCCCCCAAACTCACCCAGCTTTTAGTTCAAAGAATTTTCCAAACAAAGAAATAAAACTGACTCTGTGGAGCTCCCGCGAGAAGGTCCTGTGCCTGGTGTCGGGGTCAAGGAAGGGCTGCCATGACGTGTGAGACACGGCCGAGAATGCACAGGCCCCGCCGGAGGCAGGCGGGCGCTGGGCGCGGGCAGTGCGAAATCAGTTCCGTCACAGGAATAAGCGACAGCTGGGGCAGCCGGTGGTGGGAGATGGCACTTCCACGCTTCCTGTCTTTTCTCTCCAGCACCACCAACAGGAAGATGTGGGGTGAGCAGCTTCAGAAAGCCATCTCACGCTCTCATAGGTACATTCTCTTGACTTCGGCACAGCTGGTGGGCGTCTGTCTTTACATCTTTGTGCGTCCATACCACGTCCCGTTCATCAGGTAAGAACCTTTGTTTACAAACATCTGGGGAACGCGGGGTTGTTAATCTTTGTGTTTTGTTCTGTGACTTCCTCCTCCTCTTCTGCAGCAGGAATGGGGACTGCCGTTGTTCTAGGTAAGTGTAGCGAAACCCCCAAGGAAAAACTAGGCTGAATGGCATATTGTCTAGCCGTTAAAAAGCCACAGTGGGGAGCTCCTGACCCGGGAAGCTGGGCTTTCTTGGAGTGTTACATGACTGTCCTCTCCTAAGCCAAGCTCTGTGCAAGGAAGGGAGTTCCTCGTTGGAATTTTACAGACAGGAAACCTGTGACCAAGAGCTGAGTAAATCATCAGGAAACTACGATTCTTTTGTCTCTTTTTGGAAGAATTCTAGGGAGACTGCGTGGGCCTCCACCGCTGCCCGTCCGCTATTGTTTTTTTAGAGTGACAGCTCTGTGATTGTCAGAAAGGGGAAATCTTAGGAAATGAGTTTCCTGTCAGGAAGGGGCGGGTGTGGGTTTGAAGATACTGGAGGAACTCAGCTTCTCCCTCAACTTTCCGGTAGCCTCACATTGCTGCCTGGCTTCGTGGCCTTAGAATTTCCTCGCCTTTCTGGTTGCTGATGCCAGGCACTGAGCTCACCTTCCCCCGAAGCCACGCAGGCTTATGCCTGGCTGGGCGCCTGTATGTGTTTAGGGCGCCGCGGGCGTCCCCCACAGCAGCACGTGGGGAGCAAGACCGTGCTCTGCGTTCAGTCCTCTCCTGTGACCTTCGGAAAATGTTTCAGTCCATGTTCCTCTGCTCGTGTTCCGTGGCAGCTGGTCAGTGTCCCAGGTTAGCAGTGCAGGTTAGTGAGGGTTGGAGGAAAGGCAAGGCTGGCGTCAGAGTCAAAGATGAGCTACTCGAGAAGGGAGCAGTGGCCAGGCGT